>ONZH01027976.1:0-102327 GCA_900303285.1 Rhinella marina
TTGGACCAGAAGAGCTCAAGCCCCTCTGGCCGAACAAAGCTGACATCGAACTCGGGGGCCCCATAGGGATGTATCAAGGCATAGATGTCAGTCGCCTTGAAGCCCATCTTTAGCAGGAGCTCAACTATGTCAGATCTTGAAGGACATGTATCATTGCCCGTCCACCTCAGACGGACCCACATTCCTACGGAGACCACCCTGCCCGGATGTCGGAGAGACCACGTGGGCTCCCTGCTTCTTTCCTCTCGGAAGGCTGAGAGGCCATGCCTCTCTATCCAGAAGGATAGATCAACCTCCCTACCCTCTACATTGATTGTTCTCTCCCCTCTCTTTAGGGCCTCCAGAAGACGCCGCTGCAAAAACGCCGTCCCCAGAGCCAGAGGACAAGGAGGGCCCTCTATTTCCCCCCGCTGTGACATTAGCATAGCTGCGCACAGGGGCTGCCACAGCAGGGGGGGCAACCGGACCAGGCCCCCCACCCTCACCACTAACCAAAGACCCTCCACCACCCACTTCCATATCCTCCATCACCAGACCACCCTCACTAATGACAGACGACGCGCCCACCCCTCCTTCCCTCCTACCACCACTCACTCCTCCATCCAACACCAGACAATATTTATATTAGCACAAACATTTCCCCCCCGCCCTCCTCCCACATTCTCGCCTCCACTCATACTGGCTGAACCGGTGTGTTTTGGTGCAGTGTTTGGTACCTCAGCATCATTGGGCCCTGGGGCCAGAGCTGCCTCCAAGGGAGCATGCTTGCTCTGTTTAGAAGCAGCCCCAACCCCACTTTTGTCATTGCCCCTCCGCTTCATCAGTACCATTCTTCCCAAATTTTGGGCGCCGCTGATCGATTACCGGGCGCCGCTGATCCAAACCCAGACGCTGGTCTGTTTTTTCATGGCGCCGCTCATCTGGACCAGCAGCGCCGATGCAAAACAATGGTTTTTGTCTTAGTCCTTGTCCTTTTCCTTGTCCTTTTGTGGGAGGCGAAACCGTCACAGCTCCGGCAGCTCCTTCATGCCTCTTCTGCCCTGAGGGAACAGCGTCATCAGCGACCGGAGCCACCGGAGCTCTCTCAGCCGACTCTGGCAGCGGAGACTGCCCCCCCTCCCGATAGGGAGCAAAACACCAGCACCAGAGCCTGTCTTTTTTACGCCCACCGCAACCGCAACCTTCCTGTCCGGCTTTTCAGCCAGTTACCGCACTAGCTCCATCCCCATTACTGCAAACAGAGACAGAGCTCCTCCATACTGGATACCTTGCTCTCCCCTCTCTCCTGCACCGAGTCCACTGCAGGACACGGGCTGGCTGAGAAGAGGGGCTAATACAGTGAACCGGCCCTGCGGACGACCCGGGGGTCCCAGGGAGGGGGGTGTATACAAATCGTACCTGCTCCTGGGGCTTGGTCTTCTTAGCCTTTTAGTTTTTTCCCTCCCCAGGCGTCTCCGGTGGCAGTTCATCTCCAAAGCACAAGTCCTGGAAACGCACTGGGGACTCCAGGAGCTGGATCTCTCCATGAGGGCCCCTCCCGGGCTACAGGTCTCGTACTCATCCCCCGAGCCACAGCTGGGTGACATGGCTGCTTGGCGTGCAGGGGGCCCACTGTACGGAACCTGCTCCTGCAGGCTGCCAGGTGGATCTTGCTGGTCACCATCACCGTCCTCCTCCCCTACCTGGTCTTCCTCCACCTGGCTTTCAGGCTGCAGCCCCATCAGCCTTCTCTGCTTCTCCTCTGCCATCTTCTGAAAGCGGTCCTCATTTAGGAGTTTCTCCTTAAACGGACCGCTTTTTTCTCTGAGGACTGTTCTCCTTTCCTCCAACTCACCGATCTCGGCTTGGAGCTGCTTGATTTGGCTCTGCAGCCCCTGCTTCCTCCGCTTGGGGGCCGATTCGGCACAAGCCTTCAGTCCGCGCAGCTCTCCCGGAGCCTCCTCAAGGTCTTGCTCGCGTCTTCATATTCACGGAGGTGGCTCATGACCCGGGAGCCATAGGTGGAAATGGACTCCGGCTCTCAGTACGCCCCAGCCTTCCTCCTCAAGATCTGCCTCACCTCCGTGAACACTCGGCTTTTGCTGGGCCCCGGAAGGGCCACTTTCACCTGAGCTGGCATTCAGGTCTTTTTTGCTGGATTCAGCCTTGCGGCTCTTCCTGCTGTCCACAGACTCAGGGGAGACAGAAGCCACATTGCTGCGACTCCTGCCAGATCTTCTTACCCCTGAGTCCTCCATACAGGCCAAACGCTGGCTCCTCCTGTCCCCCGATGGCCTGCCGCTGGGAACAGGAGCCTGGGGCTTGCTTCCCTCGCTCATGCCTGAGAACCCACTCTCTCCCTGGGGAGGAAAGAGTAGGCCTCAGGTGGATAGATCTTCCTCCAAACGGCTCAGGAGCAGCAACACGCACAGCCACAGACGACCACACCCACAGATGATTGCAGCTCACAGACACCTGGTCCAGAGCTGCACTCACTATTCTGCTGGTGCAGTCACTGTGTACATACATTACTTATCCTGTACTGATCCTGAGTTACATCCTGTATTATACTCCAGAGCTGTACTCTCTATTCTGCTGGTGCAGTCACTGTGTACATACATTACTTATCCTGTACTGATCCTGAGTTACATCCTGTATTATACTCCAGAGCTGCACTCACTATTCTGCTGGTGCAGTCACTGTGTACATACATTACTTATCCTGTACTGATCCTGAGTTACATCCTGTATTATACTCCAGAGCTGCACTCACTATTCTGCTGGTGCAGTCACTGTGTACATACATTACTTATCCTGCACTGATCCTGAGTTACATCCTGTATTATACTCCAGAGCTGCACTCACTATTTTGCTGGTGCAGTCACTGTGTACATACATTACTTATCCTGTACTGATCCTGAGTTACATCCTGTATTATACTCCAGAGCTGCACTCACTATTCTGCTGGTGCAGTCACTGTGTACATACATTACTTATCCTGTACTGATCCTGAGTTACATCCTGTATTATACTCCAGAGCTGCACTCACTATTCTGCTGGTGTAGTCACTGTGTGCATACATTACTTATCCTGTACTGATCCTGAGTTACATCCTGTATTATACTCCAGAGCTGCACTCACTATTCTGCTGGTGGAGTCACTGTGTACATACATTACTTATCCTGTACTGATCCTGAGTTATATCCTGTATTATACTCCAGAGCTGCACTCACTATTCTGCTGGTGCAGTCACTGTGTACATACATTACTTATCCTGTACTGATCCTGAGTTACATCCTGTATTATACTCCAGAGCTGCACTCACTATTCTGCTGGTGCAGTCACTGTGTACATACATTACTTATCCTGTACTGATCCTGAGTTACGTCCTGTATTATACTCCAGAGCTGTACTCAGTATTCTGCTGGTGGAGTCACTGTGTACATACATTACTTATCCTGTACTGATCCTGAGTTACATCCTGTGTTATACTCCAGAGCTGCACTCACTATTCTGCTGGTGGAGTCACTGTATACATACATTATTTATCCTGTACTGATCCTGAGTTACATCCTGTATTATACTCCAGAGCTGCACTCACTATTCTGCTGGTGCAATCACTGTGTACATACATTATTTATCCTGTACTGATCCTGAGTTATATCCTGTATTATACTCCAGAGCTGCACTCACTATTCTGCTGGTGCAGTCACTGTGTACATACATTACTTATCCTGTACTGCTCCTGAGTTACCTCCTGTATTATACTCCAGAGCTGTACTCACTATTCTGCTGGTGCAGTCACTGTGTACATACAGTACTTATCCTGTACTGATCCTGAGTTACATCCTGTATTATACCCCAGAGCTGCACTCACTATTCTGCTGGTTCAGTCACTGTGTACATACATTACTTATCCTGTACCGATCCTGAGTTACATCCTGTATTATACTCCAGAGCTGCACTCACTATTCTGCTGGTGGAGTCACTGTGTACATACATTACTTATAGATTAGAAGACCTGAAGCCTATGAAGTAAATACCCGTGCAGGAGTGCATGATGACGTAATCGCTCCTGCATTCACTGGATACAGCAAAGTGATGTGCTTCCCTTTGCCTGCGTCCCTCCATCCCAGGCCGTAGATCAGAGGTTGCGGCCTGCATAGTGAATGCCGGCGGACGTAGGATACAGTTGAGTATGAGTAGGAAGGATAGCACTGCATGGGGCATTACTCAATGTGAATACTATGAGGGACACTACTGGAGAGGCACTGTGGGGGACAGTACTACTGGAGAGGCACTGTGGGGGACAGTACTACTGGAGAGGCACTGTGGGGGACAGTACTACTGGAGAGGCACTGTGGGGGACAGTACTACTGGAGAGGCACTGTGGGGGACAGTACTACTGGAGAGGCACTGTGGGGGACAGTACTACTGGAGAGGCACTGTGGGGGACAGTACTACTGGAGAGGCACTGTGGGGGACAGTGCTACTGGAGAGGCACTCTGGGGGGATGGTACTAATGGAGAGGCACTGTGGGGGACATTAATACTGGAGGCACTGTAGGGGACATTAATAGTGGAGGCACTGTAGGGGACATTAATAGTGGAGGCACTGTTGGGGACATTAATACTGGAGGCACTGTAGGGAACATTAATACCGGGGGCACTTTAGGGAACATTAATACCTGGGGCACTTTAGGGAACATTAATACCTGGGGCACTTTAGGGAACATTAATACCTGGGGCACTGTAGGGGACATTAATACCTGGGGCACTGTAGGGGACATTAATACCTGGGGCACTGTAGGGGATATTAATACCGGGGGCACTATAGGGAACATTAATACCGGGGGCACTGTAGGAGACATTAATACTGGGGGCACTGTAGGGGACATTAATACCGGGGGCACTGTAGGAGACATTAATACTGGGGGCACTGTAGAAACATTTCTATTATAGGTACTTAATAGGGGGCATTATTTTTGGGGACACTGTACTGTCGTTATTACTGGGAGCACAATGTAGGGTTTTATTTTTATTACTGGGGCATTTTGGTGAACATTTTGATAACTGGGGGAGGGCACTCTAGGGGGCATTATAATTGCTGGAGGCTCCTAAATCTTTCAGTTTGGGAGCCAATGGCTCCTAGGTAGTTTTTTATAGTCTGCAGCTCTGTAAGCAGTGTATAATGTGAGGGAGCAACATGGACAATCCCAATACATTATGGTCGTGTATCTACAGGATAAATACCATCTGCTGAAGTGACTCAACCCCTCCAAGTAACAGTCCCTTTTAATGAAGATGATTTGTCCATTCTGAATTTAGCATTTTATTTTGGGTGATTATAGTCAGGACCATATAAAATATATATATATATAATACACCAGGTTCAGGGATAATGCAGTATATATGAGCAACGTATGAGACGGGATGCAGTCAGTGAGAAGGTCGCGATGTGCTGCAGTCTGGACACTGCCCAACATGAAGAATGTGCTTGTCTCTCCAGACGTGTGTTGGGCTCTGAAGGATCCGTATCTGCACCGAGCTCCTTGAGGCTTCCCGATCCTCCCTGAAACATACTGGTGAAGGCATTAAAGGGCCCCTGTCAGCAGATCCGTCCCTCTGACTCCAGCGGACATGATACATGCGCTCAGCAGCTGACGGCATCTTCGTTGGTCCCATATTCATATGTGTCCGCATTGATGTTTTATTATATGCAAATGAGCCTCTAGGAGCAACGGGGGCGTCACCATTACACCTAGAGGCTCTGCTCTCTCTGCTACTGCTGTGCCCTCTGCACTTTAACAGGACCGGGCAGAGTAACTGTGATCATGTCTAACCCTGACTTCTAAAGTCACAGCAGAGAGAGCAGAGCCTCTAGGTGTAATGGTAACGCCCCCGTTGCTCCTAGAGGTGCATTTGAATATATACATAATTTTTCTCAGCAATGTGGGCACATGTGGTCCGCCGGTGTCAGAGGGACGATCTGCTGACAGGGGCCCTTTAAATCGGAGATGTCTCTTTGTGTGGAGCGGAATGAGCGTCTGACGTTCTGTGGTAATGTTCTCGGCTCACAGTTGTTCTCTCAGTCGGGCGATCACGTCCTTTTTTTCCGTTTCTAACCACTCATCCGGGATCTTCCCCCGGTTCTTGAACTTCAGGTTATACTCTGCCTCTAGTTCACTCTGGAACGTTTTCACAAACCACTTCCAGTATGGCTGCCATGAGCCGTCTGGGGTGATGCTCCAATTGGCATATTTTGGCCCAATACTTCGGTAATTTTTGTAGGGGATCCGAGTTGATTGGTTAATCACCAGGCAGCAGTCAGAGCTCACAAGGTTAGAACATATTTCTATGACAAAGTTGTTGGAATCAAACCAGTAGGTTCTGCCAATTATGGCGTGGGGGCGATGGAAAGGTACAGAGTGGTCGCCATCATGGTTGGCAATGGTGTGGGTGCAGATGGCTCCACAGAAGGGGCATTGTTCCCAGCATCCACACAGCTGCTTCACCAGGATATCATGAGGTTTGGTCTCAAAGGAGTCGAATGTGGTTGTTTTAAAGTCTTTCTTGAACTCGTCAATGACTTTGTTCCAGGACATACACATGACTTCCTGAATAAACTCGATGTCTTGAATCTCCTGGTGTTCGATGCTCTTCAGGTCGGCTCTTGTGAAGGTCACATGGTCTTCAATCCTCTTATAGAAGTCATCAAGCCATTCAGACACTTTGCCATTTTTGTCTTTGGCAAATCTGGTGGATTTAGCGATGCTGAGGAGGACGAGTTTGTGGAAATGATCGAGGTTAATGTGTAGGACATCCTTGAGTCGCTGTCCCTCTATGTAGTAATTGTTAACACTTGTCTCAATAAAGTCTCGGAAGAAAGTCTTTGGGAAGTGAAGATATTTTCGGTATTTCTCAAAGTCTTCTTTGGCCAGGTAAATCAAGATGTAGGTTTCCAGCCTGGACCGATTGCTGGCGAATGGCGGGTAGTTGCTGGTCATCTCGTCCACAATTGCCCTCCCCGTCCGCTCATACAGAGCTGGCTGTATTGCTTCAAGGATCTTTCTACATAAGAAATCTGCAAATGTCTTAATTGAGGCAGCTCCTTGGCAGGAGATTTTGTAGCAGTTAAAGAACTCCTCCCGTTTACTCTGGAGGATAACCACAGGGTCGTTGGCATGCTGAAAAGCTTTGTGCATTTCCTGGAAGACGGGGACAGCCAATCCGCAGAAGTAGAGAGACACCTGGAAGTTAAACGTCTTCGTCAATGTGAATTTATCAAATTTCTTTTCCTTTATTTGATCAGATACTTCTTGTATGATTTCATAGAAGAACTCTTTTATGTAGTCCACCTTTTCGCACTGCTTGTCTTTAAGGTATCTGATAATGACTTGTCTGAGGTTGAAGAACACTTGCTCAATGATTTTCTTCTCAGAATCACCTAGCAGGAATTTGAACTGATACCAATTCCTTACTGCGTGCTTCGATAAGTGAACACTGAACGCCGTCCACCTGGAGAAGTCGCGCAGCTTCTTGCTCTTGGTACATTCTTCCTGGTAATATTGGAACAGAACATCTTCAGCGTCTGTGATTATCTGAGGCTCCTCGGAGCTGGGAGAAGTGCTGCTGATCTCTGTCACCCACTGTTGCCATAGGGCACTGAAATGATCCTTCAGCTCAGATTCTTCTAAACCTTTGTCCTTTAAGTCGAGGGCTAGCTGCTTACTCCTCGTGCGCAGCTCTTCTTCATAGCCCAGCTGCCTCTGGATGACTTGATTCTGGCTCTTCTTCAGCTGTAAGCTCTTTACCACTTGTCTCTTGGTTTCTTCCCTCAGCTCTGTCTGTAGACTACTTAACCTGTTTTGAATGTTGGCTTTCCACTGGATCAAGATCTCTTTATCCTTATCTTCACAGAAGAACATTTCTAACTGCTCCTGGATAGACTTGAACTTTTCCTTTACCTCGCTCTCAATGCTGCCATCGCTCACAGCAGTAATGTCACCTTTCTTAATTTTGTTGTTCAGATTAGCCTGAAGTTCAAGAAAATGGCGTCTCAGCTGCCAGGTCAGCTTTCTATAGATGTCTTCAACTTTTCTGTAAGCAGAAATTTCTAAGGTGTTCTTAAAGCTAAAAACAAAGTTTTCGTTTTTCAGTGCTGTCCATAGGTCCTCTATGCGTACACAGACCTGAGAAATGCTCAAGACGCCCCCAGAATCTGTCTTCCTGGAGTTCAGTATCATATCCTTCACTTTTTGGGTGTTCTCACTGTAATGGGGGTTCGGAGTTGCCATTGGTGGATTACCTTCCCATAAGTGAGAAAAAATAATAAATGTGACGATTGGCATCAAACCTGATGACATCACTGAACCGCTGAACGTGGCACATTTCTTGCTCGGCTGCCAGGGCTGTCATCTTATCCAGTTCTATCTGAAGGTTTCTCCGTCCGTCTGCGGTTTTCTCTTGAGCAGTTACTTCTGTCACATTCTGATGTACAAAAAGGCAGCTTGTAGACAGCTTCACCTGCTTCATCCTTAGAAATGCCTGGACGGCTATTTGGAGAATGTCCTTGATCTCGGAAGGGTTTTCGCCAAACACATTGATCAATGTCATGTTGCCGACACCAATTACAAAAGTTGCCAATTCATTGTCGTGATTCATTGTTGACCGATTTGATAGCTCCATGGCTCTGAGACCTTCAGTATCAATAATCAGCAAGTAGTCAAAGCCCAAGATCGCTTCTGAGTTCATCTGCGATTTCCATCAGTTGCATGAATGCTCCTCTTGTGCATCTGCCGACGCTCACACCAAACTGTAGACCAAACATAGTGTTGAGGAGAGTCGACTTCCCCGAACTCTGGATCCCTAGTACAGAAAGCACAAACATCTTCTTATCTCCTATGATCTTTGTGACTTCTGTCAGAACAGCTTTTATCCACTTGATTGGCACGTAGCTAGCATCTCCATCCATGAGCTCCATAGGATATCCATCATATACCATCATATCGGCAGAAATTTTTGGCAAGTTATCGAAACATTTGTCTTTTAGCTGCAGGTCATGCAAAGACTCGTAAGACTGTCCAACTTCTCTCAAGATGTGCTCGAGACCAAACATGCTTGCATTCATTTGTGCTGAGAGAACATCCAGGTTTTCTTGTAATGTTCTCACTGACTCCTTGTTGTCCGGTTGTTCTGACTGCAGACGCGTCCATATTCTGCTGTACTCGCTGCGCAGCATGGACATACGGTCGCAGGAAATGTCATCTAGGAATATCTTCAGCCATTGCAGAAAGAACTGTTTAGTGGTTTTAGGCAGAGACATCTGTAAATGAATGAAGTCCTTCATGAACAGATTTCGGTTTGCGTTTTTTAGTTGCTCTTTTCTTATAGACTTTTTATCTTTCTCCGTCTGACTTCGATGATGCTCAATGCTCTGATTCATCTTGTGCTGAAGGCGAGTGAGCTCTCTGTCTTTTTCGCACCATGAGTGCCAGAGATGCCCTGAGAGCGGCAGCAGCGCCGTCTTGGCTGTCACCAGATCATCTTTATTTATGTAAGCCATCAATTTAAGAGCTTTGTCCTTGCCTTCTACACATTCCTTACTGTCTTCATCCACATGGAACCCATATCGTCTTCCTATTTCTGCACAGTCTTCAAGACTGAAAGACTTGGGAGATGCAGCCAAGAAACGTCTGAGGGTTGTGTTTAGTTCTTCCAGAACTTTTGCTTCATTCCGGTTTTTAAGACCAATTATGACTTGCATGCTGTTTGTGTTCACGTGTCGAGATGCCTCCATGTCCGGGGAGAGGACTATCAGGGGTTTATTTTTGCAGTTCTCTATGGACATCTTACCTTCAGACTGTGACTTAGAGTAAACAATGACATTGATTGAGGATATTTCGTGCAAGAATGCAGATTGTTTCTTATGTTCCTGGATGTCTCCCCTCAAGTTAACAAAAGCTGCAGACTGAGGAAATTGATCCGTGTCCTTCCCACTAGGACAAAACCAAAAAATTTCTGCCATTCCATTGATGAGTATCCGACTGTCGACACTGCCATCGCAGTTCTTGTGGTAGAAGATGTTGTTATGTTTGTGATTACTTAACAGGTTGGTCAAGAGTTGAGATTTAGAGAATTGATGTGATCCAAACCTGGTGAAGGAAATCATTGGGACGTCAACTTTACATATGGGTTTCTCTTTTAAGTGTTCCGGTTTCCGAGAGGTCAAAGGTTAGAATGTTTTTTTGAATTTGTCTGAATGCCCACAGAGGAAGCTCAATCTCCGAGTCGTAAGGCCGTGGAACTAGAAAAGGAAGAGCAAACTGGCAGATGGACAATTTAGTGAAAATGTATTGTCTCATGAAGTCATCTGCACAGTGATACATGGCCATCAAGAGGTCCATAGGATGTATGGTGACCCTCTTCTCAGAGGTTGTCAGTACCTTGTCTTCTGAAGAGAAATCGAATAAGTCGTCAATAGATTCAAATGTGCCGACCTCTACTTCAGTGCTGAAGACATTGACGGTTTTGTCCTTGTTATTTAAGTATCTGAACCGATAGTCTAATTTCATTAACATCTGCATAAAAATGTAGTGGAAGATCACTCTCACAATCGGGCCATTTCTGTAAAGATGTGTGGACTACATGAAAGTTTCTCCTCGTCAAACCTTTAGGAAAGTATTGCTCAAGGCCTAGACGCCTCATGAGATTGATAACTTCTTGTCGGTGAGTGACTGGATTGTTCTCTGCCGTGTTGGTCTGTAGAGAGTCAGCTGGGTCCTTGGTTGTATGACAGACTCTCTTGAATTCTTCTGCCAGGCTTTCTACATTCATGGTGTCATAATCACCTGCCTGTAAGTGCTTCAAGTCCTCAATCAAAGAGTGAAGATCCCTCAAGTCTTTGTGTTTTTGAAGAACATTGATCATTTGTGGCTGAAGGCAAGGCTCCAGATATTGTACAGTAAGCTGTAAAAGTTCCTTCTTTTGCTCGTCCGGCCTGGGGCGATTCTCGTCACCCACTGTTAGCGCTGCCTCCAATAACAGAGCTTGGGCTCTGCAGATTCCGAGATCTTGGAGACGGTGATACTCCTTATGTAAATGCTGCACCTCATCAGCCAGGAAGTTGACTTCTTGCCACCCAAGTCTCCTGTGGAAATAATGGTTATGGATGGAGTAGCCCACACTGCTGGCGGCACACAGAACAATCATCTCTTCCTCTTTTTGCCCCATGTTTCTCAGATGTTTCAAAAACGAACCAACATAAGAATTTACAAGGACATTGATCTTGACTTGTGCATCATTATCTCCCTCCTTGGGGTCATCTGGACTGAGTTGTAGGAGATCATTCTTTGCCTTTGATAACAAATTGAGGAATGTGGGAAAATCTGAAATATTGTAAATAGGTTTCTCTTCCTTCTCTGGAAATAACCACCTGATTATAGGAGAATAAGAGTCTAGATTTTCATTTGCAAATTCAAGGTTTTGGAGAAGACATTTTAACAAAGAACGGATGACTGTCTCGTCTGACTTGAGGTTCTGTTTGTACAAGTCCACAACCTGCTGTAAGAAGCTGCACATCGCCTCGTGAGGAAGACAAACCTTTAACCAGACATTATAATTCCCGGTCTTGTCATTAAGTTGTTGTCTGAAGTCAGTCAATATCTGCAGCTGCTGCAGTGCGGGTTCGACCGTCCAGGATGGTAAATTGGAGAGCAGTACATTGGCATCGTACACGGCTGTGGAGATACTCTCTGCAAGAGGCAAACACAAATGTTTACCAGTGATGGCCGCATAAGTGTCCTTTACATCCTTAGCCACTTGGTAAGCGTCTTTAAAAAAGTCTTTGTGTCCATGCAGTAGAATTTCCCAAACTGGAGTAAGATAGGCTCCTCGATCTATCACGCTCCAGGTCTTATTGTCGGCCTGAAGTCCTGACTTCCACTCGCTGAGGGAATCTACAGTCAGGGGTCCTCCGGTTTTTGTCACCGTCAGGTGGATGTCTCTCTGAAGCTTCTTCTTGTCGCTTTTTTTATAGGATTCCTTTGTCTCTGTTTTTGTCGCATTGTTGCTGACGGAGAGAGACCAAGTTCCCGAGTAACTAACGCTTACAGAATGATCTAATACATACTGAGTCTCCTTCCTAACTTCCTCCAACATTTCTTGCTGAAATCCTTTGGTTGTAGCTGTCCACCAGAATATCCCTCCAAAGTGAAGGGGCCCCTGATTGGCATGGGAGCCAAACCGGCTGAAGAAGTTTCCATATCTTTCCTTTAGTATTTCTGTCTTTTCTCCCTGACTGCAAAACCTCAAAAGGTTCTCAGTTGATCTGAGGTCTTCAAGGGCTGCAGAGGAGAGCTTGAGCTGATCCTTCGTGATATAGGCAGAGGCCAGAGGGATGTAGCTGTACTTTGTAGTCGCCATGTAAGCCTGTTCATTGTGAGTCTCTTGCTGCTGGTTGGACTTGCTGCTTGAGTTGTAGCATACACTGCCCTCGGCCTGGATACCCCAGAAGCCTCCTTTAGCTGAAGTGGCAATACTAAAACCCAACTTCTCCATGGATTTATGGAACGCTGTCTCTGCTTCGGAGGATGAGAATTCCTTCTGCTCTAGCACTTGCTTTTGCTGAGGACCAGTGAGGACAAAGCCACTTGGGACAGTGAGAAGATGTTCACGTTTATGAAGAATGTCTTCCTGATTTAATGTCAGGTATATTCCTTCCAAGGCAAGACCGCCTGAGGCCTGCAGCAGAAGATCCTTGTCACACAGTCCATCGCTGTGGAGTGGCCTCTTCTCTGTCGGACCCTGCTGATATTTCTCCATCTTTGCTTCCAGAGATTCCAGTAAAGGCCGGGAGGATCCTGTAGTCATGTCCTTAGGATTCGTTAAGGTTTCTGCTTCAGCCTTAAGTGTCTTGTGAAGTTTCTCTTTGGCTTCTGTGTTCAGTTTGATCACTTCGTCCAGCTGCGCTTTTTCCTTTCTTTTCTTCTTACTGTTGTTTTTGACCTGTTCATCTTGGATCTCCTTTAGTGAATCCTGAGGGTGGGGGACATTCATCACCTTTCTCAGGGCTTCTTTTTCCCAAGAAGACACTGCGTACTTCTCCACCGTCTGGTAATCCTCGGGTCCTGTATGTTCCAAACTCTTTGCATTTTCCAACCCCAGGTGTTTGCGAAAAAGTGAAATCCATTTTTCAGCGTTGAGGCCGGCGTCTCTCAGGCTCTTGGTGAAGTCCGCAGAATCTTCCAGACAATCCCTGTCCTCCACACGTTGGTTCTCGGCCATAGCTGTAACATACAGAATATTTAGCTGTAATGGTGACATGTACAATGTAGCGGCTTCATTTGTACAACACAGGGTTATCAGCTTATAGCGACTTTCAATCCCAAACATGAGTTAGGACCACCGGGCCCAGTTACATACGAGGCACAGATGGGCGCAGGAGGTGCCAGCTGCAATATAGCCACTCGGTTGACAACCTATTATACATTTTTGGGATGCAGATGGGTTTTTAATGACAGCCACGAACCTGACAAAAGGCCCCCTGACACGTTCATATGCCACGTTTCTGACAGGCAGTAACAATCATACGTTATAGAAGCAAATGGGGAACTAAAAAATAGTTCAAAAGGGTTTTCAGAGCTTTTCATACTGATGTCTTTGGGATAGGTCCAGTATCTGATGGGTGGGGGTCCGACACCTGCCAATCTGCAGCTTGAGAAGGCATTGGCGCTCCTGTGAGTGCTGCAGCCATATCCGTGCTCACCAAGCACAGCGCCATCCATTGTATAGTGGCCGTGACCGATATACACAACATCAATGGCCTGCTGCAGGGAGGCCACGGGGCTACTGTGAGCGTCGGTGTCTTAAACAGCTGATCGGCGAGGGTCCCGGGTGTCAGACCCCCACCGATCAGATACTGACGATAGGTCATAAGCATTAAAATCTTGGAAAACCCCTTTAATAAAATGTATTGAAAAAAGCCATTGATTTCTATAAAATAAAGCACATATTGTGTCTCTGGATGAGTAATGGCGCTATAATATAATAGTTATTTAAAGCATACAGTAAAAAATGCAGAATTGATTTCTATCTTCCAAGACATAGGTCGTGTGTACCCTAGGTGACCCGTAAAAAAACCCGCCACATACAACGGCATCGAGGGAATATAAAGATGTCTGACTCTTGGACTGCAGCAATGTAAAAACATTCCTCCATCAGATGAGTCGTCATTGTGTGAAAGTGGTAAAACATAAAAAGACCGCGCCGCATAGAATAACGGAGGAATAACTGCAATTCCTCTATATGGAGGAATTGCAGAGAGTTAATAGGTTATATGATGAGCTCTCCTCACAGACACACGGGTCGGAGGAGCGGTGCAGGAGCTTTATCAGTCTGCCCTGACCCCAGCACCTCGTGCATAGCGACTGCCCCCCATGTCCTCACTGTGCAGATGGCAGCATTGTCTCAGGGAGGGTCTCTGTGCGAAGCTGCCACCTAGTGGTGCATGTGAGCGCTGCGCTTATAGGCAGCGAGTCCACAGTATGTGCAGTGTATAGCGGCACTAAAATAGATAGTAGGTGTGCACTGTATGGCAGTAGTATTTGGGTGTCATGATGGTATATAGGGGATAGGTGATATAAATATTCCCACAGTAACGATATTAAAGGGTTATTACAATCATAGACAATGTGGCAATATTGCTAGGTCTGATAGGCGCGGGTCCCGCCTCTGGGATCTGCACCTACAAGGAGAACGGAGCCGGGAAAGCTGTGGCTGGAGGGCCCCGAATTTCCCAGGTTCCGTCCGCCACCAAGCGCTTCTCCCATAGAAGCACGCATGTGCGGCCCCTGCTCCCATTCATTTCTATGGGGCCGACGTAAATAGCTGAGCCAGTGCTGGGGGGGATACAAGATGACTTTATACCGTATGGAGGATACAAGGAGATGTTATACCGTATGGAGGATACAAGACGACTTTATACCGTATGGAGGATACCAGGAGACATTATACCGTATGAAGGATACAAGGAGATGTTATACCGTATGGAGGATACAAGACGACTTTATACCGTATGGAGGATACCAGGAGATGTTATACCGTATGGAGGATACAGGGAGACTATACTGTATGGAGGATACAAGGAGACTTTATACCGTATGGAGGATACGAGGAGATGTTATACCGTATGGAGGATACAAGACGACTTTATACCGTATGGAGGATACCAGGAGATGTTATACCGTATGGAGGATACAGGGAGACTTTATACCGTATGGAGGATACCAGGAGATGTTATACGTACGGAGGTTACAAGGAGATGTTATACATACGGAGGAATACAAGGAGGCGTTATACCGTATGGAGGATACCAGGAGATGTTATACCATACGGAGGATACAAGGAGACTTTATACCGTATGGAGGATACGAGAGATGTATACCGTATGGAGGATACAAGACGACTTTATACCGTATGGAGGATACCAGGAGAATGTTATAACCGTATGGAGGATACAGGGAGACTATACTGTATGGAGGATACAAGGAGACTTTATACCGTATGGAGGATACTAGGAGATGTTATACCGTACGGAGGATACAAGGAGATGTTATACTATACGGAGGATACAAGGAGGCGTTATACCGTATGGAGGATACGAGGAGACGTTATACCGTATGGAGGATACGAGGAGACGTTATACCGCATGGAGGATATGAGGAGACGTTATACCGTATGGAGGATACGAGGAGACATTATACCGTATGGAGGATACAAGGAGACGTTATACCATATGGAAGATACATGGCAATGTTATACCATATGGAGGATACGAGGAGATGTTATACCGTATGGAGGATACGAGGAGACGTTATACCGTACGGAGGATACGAGGAGACGTTATACCGTACGGAGGATACGAGGAGACGTTATACCGTATGGAGGATACGAGGAGATGTTATACCATACGGAGGATACAAGGAGGCGTTATACCGTATGGAGGATACAAGGAGATGTTATACCGTATGGAGGATACAAGGAGACTTTATACCGTATGGAGGATACGAGGAGATGTTATACCATACGGAGGATACAGGGAGACTTTATGCCATACGGAGGATACAAGAAGACTTTATACCGTATGGAGGATACGAGGAGATGTTATACTGCAGTGATTTTCAACCAGTGTGCCTCCAGCTGTTGCAAAACTACAACTCCCATCATGCCCAGGCAGCCTACAGCTATCAGCCTACAGAAGGGCATGGTGGGAGTTGTAGTTTTGCAACAGCTGGAGGCACACTGGTTGAAAATCACTGTTATACCGTACGGAGGATATGAGGAGACAATACTGTATGGAGGAGACGTTATAACTGTATGGAGATACAAGGAGATGTTATACCATATGGAGGATACGAGGAGATGTTATACCATACAAGGAGGCGTTATACCATATGGAGGATACGAGGAGACTTTATACCATACGGAGGATACAAGGAGACTTTATACCGTACGGAGGATATGAGGAGACGTTATACCATATGGAAGATATGAGACGACTATACTGTATGGAGGAGACGTTATACCGTATGGAAGATACAAGGCGATGTTATACCATATGGAGGATACGAGGAGATGTTATACCGTATGGAGGATACGAGGAGACGTTATACCGTATGGAGGATACGAGGAGACATTATACCGTACGGAGGATACGAGGAGACGTTATACCGCATGGAGGATATGAGGAGACGTTATACCGTATGG
Source organism: Rhinella marina (assembly GCA_900303285.1). Lineage (NCBI taxonomy): Eukaryota > Metazoa > Chordata > Amphibia > Anura > Bufonidae > Rhinella > Rhinella marina. Next base: position 16,742 of record ONZH01027976.1, read on the forward strand.
AGGATACGAGGAGACATTATACCGTATGGAGGATACAAGGAGACGTTATACCATATGGAAGATACATGGCAATGTTATACCATATGGAGGATACGAGGAGATGTTATACCGTATGGAGGATACGAGGAGACGTTATACCGTATGGAGGATACGAGGAGACGTTATACCGTATGGAGGATACGAGGAGACGTTATACCGCATGGAGGATATGAGGAGACGTTATACCGTATGGAGGATACGAGGAGACATTATACCGTATGGAGGATACAAGGAGACGTTATACCATATTGGAAGATACATGGCAATGTTATACCATATGGAGGATACGAGGAGATGTTATACCGTATGGAGGATACGAGGAGACGTTATACCGTACGGAGGATACGAGGAGAAGTTATACCGTACGGAGGATACGAGGAGACGTTATACCGTATGGACTATATGAGGAGACGTTATACCGTATGGAGGATACGAGGAGACATTATACCGTATGGAGGATACGAGGAGATGTTATACCATATGGAGGATACGAGTAGACGTTATAGAGGATACGAGGAGACGTTATACCGTATGGAGGATACGAGGAGACGTTATACTGTATGGAGGATACGAGGAGACGTTATACCGTATGGAGGATACGAGGAGACGTTATACTTTATGGAGGATACGAGGAGACGTTATACCGTATGGAGGATATGAGGAGACGTTATACCGTATGGAAGATACAAGGAGATGTTATACCATATGGAGGATACGAGGAGACGTTATACCGTATGGAGGATACGAGGAGACGTTATACCGTATAGAGGATACGAGGAGACGTTATACCGTATGGAGGATACGAGGAGACGTTATACCGTATGGAGGATACGAGGAGACGTTATACCATATGGAGGAGACGTTATACCGTATGTAGGATACACGGAGACTCTATACCGTATGGAGGATACGAGGAGACGTTATACCGTATGGAGGAGACGTTATACCGTATGGAGGATACACGGAGACTCTATACCGTATGGAGGATACGAGGAGACGTTATACGTCGAGGAGACGTAGGATACAGGAGACTTATACCGTATGGAGGATAGGGACGTTATACCGTATGGGATACGAGGAAGACGTTATACCGTATGGAGGATACGAGGAGACGTTATATGGAGGATACGATGGAGACGTTATATACGAGGAGACGTATGTATGACTATATGAGGAACGTTTATACGTATGGAGGATACGAGGAGACGTTATACCGTACGGAGGATACGAGGAGACGTTATACCGTATGGACTATATGAGGAGACGTTATACCGTATGGAGGATACGAGGAGACATTATACCATATGGAGGATACGAGTAGACGTTATAGAGGATACGAGGAGACGTTATACCGTATGGAGGATACGAGGAGACGTTATACTGTATGGAGGATACGAGGAGACGTTATACCGTATGGAGGATACGAGGAGACGTTATACTGTATGGAGGATACAAGAAGATATTATACCGTATGGAGGATACCAGGAGATGTTATACCATACAAGGAGGCGTTATACCGTATGGAGGATACGAGGAGACTTTATACCATACGGAGGATACAAGGAGACTTTATACCGTACGGAGGATATGAGGAGACGTTATACCATATGGAAGATATGAGACGACTATACTGTATGGAGGAGACGTTATAACCGTATGGAAGATACAAGCGTGTTATACCATATGGAGGATACGAGGAGATGTTATACCGTATGGAGGATACGAGGAGACGTTATACCGTATGGAGGATACGAGGAGACATTATACCGTACGGAGGATACGAGGAGACGTTATACCGCATGGAGGATACTGAGGAGACGTTATACCCGATGGAGGATACGGAGAGAACATTATACCGTATGGAGGATACAAGGAGACGTTATACATATGGAAGATACATGGCAATGTTATAAATATGGAGGATACGAGGAGAACGTTATACCGTATGGGGATACGAGGAGACGTTATAATATGGAGGATACGAGGGAGAAGACGTTATACCGTATGGAGGATACGAGGAGACGTTATACCGCATGGAGGATATGAGGAGACGTTGTACGTATGGAGGATACGAGGAAGACATTATACCGTATGGAGGATACAAGGAGACGTTATACCATATGGAAGATACATGGCAATGTTATACCATATGGAGGATACGAGGAGATGTTATACCGTATGGAGGATACGAGGAGACGTTATACCGTACGGAGGATACGAGGAGACGTTATACCGTATGGAGGGATACGAGGAGATATGGAGGATCTATACCGTTATAGACCTTTATACATATGGAGGATACGAGGAGACGTTATACCATGGAGGATACGAGGAGACGTTATACTATTATGAGAGGATACGAGGAGACGTTATCCGTATGGAGGATATGAGGAGACGTTAGTATGGAATCGTATACCGTATGGAGGATACCGAGGAGATACGTTATACGTATAGGAGGATACGAGGAGACGTTATAACCGTATGGAGGATACGAGGAGAGTTATACGTATGGAGATACGAGAGACGATACCGTACAGGAGGTATGGAGGATACGGAGGACGTTATACCGTATGGAGGAGACGTTATACCGTATGGAGAGAGGACACGTATGGAGACTCTATAACCGTATGGAGGATACGAGGAGACGTATAACCGTATGGAGGATACACGGAGACTTATACCGTATGGAGGATAACGAGGACGTTATACCGTATGGAGGATACGAGGAGCGTTATACCGTATGGGGATACGAGGAGACGTTATACCGTAAGGATACGAGAACGTTATAACCGTAGGGAGGATACGAGGAGACGTTATATACGGAGGATACGAGGAGACGTTATGTATGGACTATATGAGGAGACGTTATAGGATACGAGGAGACTATATACCTAGGGAGGATACGAGGAGCGTTATACCGTATGGAGATTATACGTATGGAGGATACGAGGAGAATTATACCCATATGGAGGATACGAGTAGACGTTATAGAGGATACGAGGAGACGTTATACCGTATGGAGGATACGAGGAGACGTTATACTGTATGGGGATACGAGGAGACGTTATACCGTATGGAGGATAGGAGACATTATACTGTATGGGGATACGAGGGACGTTATACGTATGAGGATACGAGGAGACGTTATACCGTATGGAGGATACGGGAGACGTTATAGTATGGAGATACGTATACGTATGGAGGATACGAGGAACGTTATACCGTATGGAGGATACGAGGAGACGTTATACCGTATGGAGGATACGAGGAGACGTTATACTTATGGAGGATACGACGAGGAACGTTATAACCGTATGAGAGGATACGGGAGGTGACCGTATGGAGGATACCGTATGAGGATACGAGACGTTATACGCGTTATAGATGGATACGAGGAGACTTACGAGGAACGACGTTATACCGTATGGAGGATACGAGGAGACGTTATACCGTATGGAGATACGGAGACGTTATACCATATGGAGGATTATACATGGGAGACTCTATACCGTATGGAGGATACCGTATGGGAGGACGTTATACCGTATGGAGGATACACGGAGACTTATACCGTATGGAAGGATACGAGGAGACGTTATACCATGGAGGATACAGGAGACTCTATAACGTATGGAGGTACAGAGACGTTATACCGTATGGAGGATATTATATGTAATGGATACGAGGAGACGTTATACCGTATGGAGGATACCGTAGGAGGACGAGAGACGTTTATACCGTATGGGAGATACGAGGAGACGTTATAGGCGTTATGGGGATACGAGGAGACGTTATATGTATGGAGGATGGGAGACGTTATATACGTATGGAGGATACGAGGAGATACGTTATACTGTATGGAGGATACGAGGAGACGTTATATACGAGGAGACGTTATGAGGATAGGAGGACGTTATACCGTATGGACTATATGAGGAGACGTTATACCGTATGGAGGATACGAGGAGAATTATACGATATGGAGGAGACGAGGTATACGAGTTATCCGTAAGGATACGAGGAGACGTTATACTGTATGGAGGATACGAGGAGACGTGAGGAGACGTTAGTACGTATGGGAGGATACGAGGAGACGTTATACCGTATGGGATACAGGAGACGTATACCATATGGAGGTACGAGGACGTTATACCGTATGGAGGATACGAGGAGACGTTATACCGTATGGAAGGATAACGAGGAGACGTTATATCCGTATGGATACGAGGAGGATCGAGGAGACGTTATACGTATGGAGGAGACTATTACGTATGAGGAACACGAACTCTATACCGTATGGAGGATCGAGGAGACGTTATACCGTATGGAGGAGACGTTATACCGTATGGAGGATATCACAGGAGACTTATACCGTATGGAGGATACGAGGAGACGTTATACCGTATGGAGGTACACGAGACTTATACCGTATGAGGTACCGAGGAGACGTTATATACGAGGAGACTTTATGTATGGGGATACGAGGAGACGTTATACCGTATGGAGAGAGTTATACCGTATGTAGGATACGAGACTCTATCCGATGGATACGGGAGACGTTATACCGTATGGAGGGATACGAGGAGACGTTATAAGCGTATGGAGGATACGAGGATACGACGTTATAACGCGTATGGGAGACGAAGGAGGATACGTCTATCCCGTAGGGATACGAGGAGACGTTATACCGTATGGAGGATACGAGGAGCGTTTACGCGTATGGAGGATACTGAGGAGACGTTATACTATGGGGATACGAGGAGACGTTATAACCGTATGAGGACGTAGTAGACGATACTGTAGGATACGAGGAGACGTTATACCGTATGGAGGATACGAGGAGACGTTATACCGTATGGAGGAGACGTTATACTCGTAGGAAGGAGACTTATACCGTATGGTAGGAATAAACGGGACTGCCTATACGTATGGGGTAGAGAGACGTGTATACGTATGGAAGGATACGAGGAGACGTTATACGTATGGAGGATACGAGGGACGTTCTAACGTATGGGGATACGAGGAGACGTTTACCGTATGAGGTACGAGGAGACGTTATACTGTATGGAGGATACGAAGGAGATTCCGTATTGGAGTATAAGGAGACGTATACTGTATGGAGGATCGAGGAGACGTTATACCAATATGGAGGATACGTTTATACCGTAATGGTAGGAATACACGGAAGACTCTTATATCCGTATTGGAGGAATACAGGAGACGTTCTTACGTATGGAGGAGACGTTTTACCGTTAATGGAGGATTAGCACGGAACTTATACCGTATGGAGGATACAGAACGTTATACCGTATAGAGGATACGCAGAGACTTTATACCGTATGGAGGTAGAGGAACTTATACGTAGGAGGTACGAGGAGACGTTATAATTCCTTGGAGGATAACGAGGAGACGTTAGTACCGTTATGTATGGAGGATACGAGTTATACGTATGGAGGATACACGAGACGTTATACCGTATGAGGATACGAGGAGACGTTATTATATACGTATGTATGGAGGATGACGAGAGACGTTATACGAGGAGACGTTATAGGAGGAGACGTTATACCGTATTTAAAACGGAGACTTTACCGATAGGGGATACGAGGAGACGTTTATACCGTATAGGAGGATACGACGGAGACTCTATACCGTATGGAGGATAGAGGAGACGTTATACCTATGAGATACACGGAGACGTTATACCGTATGGGGGATACGAGGAGACGCGTATATACCGTATGGAGGATACGAGGAGAATATACCGTATGGGAGGATTACGAGGAGACGTTTATACCGTATGGGATTACGAGGAGACACGTTATACCGTATGGGGATACGAGGAGACGTTTAACCGTACGAGGAGACGTTATAGGATACGAGGAGACGTTATATAGTAGGAGATACGAGAGAGACGAGGAGACGTTATACTGTATGGAGGATACGAGGACCGTATTATGGAGGATACGAGGTTATACCGTACGGGGATACGAGGAGACGTTATACCGTATCGGAGGATACGGGAGGAGATACGTTATAACGTATGGGACTATGAGGAGCGTTTATACCGTATGGGATACGAGGAGACGTTATACCGTATGGAGGATACGAGGAGACGTTATACCATATGGAGGATACGAGACCTTTTATACAGGAGGAGGATTACGAGGAGACGTATGGAGGAGACGCGGATGAGGACTTATACCGTATGGAGGATACGAGACGTTATACCGTATGGATGGAGATTTATACGCTATATAGAGGATACGAGGAGACGTTATACCGTATGGGAGGATACGAGGAGGACGTTATACCGTACGCCGTATAGGAGGATACGAGGAGACGTTATACCGTATGGAGGATACAGGAGACGTTATACCCGTATGGAGGATACGAGGAGTATGGAGGATACGAGGAGACGTTATACCGTATCGATTATTATGGAGGATACGAGAGACGTCTATACCGTATGGAGGATACACGGAGACTCTATACCGTATGGAGGATACGAGGAGACTCTATACCGTAATGGAGGATACGAGGAGACGTATATACGTATGGAGGATACGAGGAGACGTTAATATACCGTATGGGGATACGAGGAGACGTTATTACCGTATAGGGGATACGAGGAGACGTTATACCGTATGGAGGATACGAGGAGACGTTATACCGTACGAGGAGACTATACCGTATGGGGGATACGAGGAGACTTATACCGTATGGGGGATACGAGGAGACGTTATACCGTATAGGAGGATACGTAGGAGACGTTATACTGTATGAGGATACAGAGGAGACGTTATACGTATGAGGATATGAGGAGACGTTATACCGTATGGAGGATACGAGGAGACGTTATACCATATGGAGGAGACGTTATACCGTATGTAGGATACGGAGACTCTATACCGTATGGAGGATACGAGGAGACGTTATAACCATGGAGGAGACGTTATGGAGGAGGATACACGGAGATTATAGGACCGTTATGGAGGATAGAAGACGTTAGACGTTTATACCGTTATACCGTATGGAGGATACGAGGAGACGTTTTACCGTATGGAGGATACCGTAGAGGACGTTATACCGTATGGGAGGATACGAAAGAGATATAGATTATGGAGGAGACGTTATACCGTATGGAGACTACACGGAGACTTTATACCGTTGGAGGATACGAGGAGACGTTATACCGTATGGAGGAGACGTTATACCGTATGGAGGATACACGGAGACTCTATACCGTATGGAGGATACGAGGAGACGTTATACCGTATGGAGGATACACGGAGACTCTATACCGTATGGAGGATACGAGGAGACGTTATACCGTATGGAGGATACGAGGGAGACGTTATACCGTATGGGGATACGAGGAGACGTATGAGATAGGATACGATGGAGACGTTATACCGTATGGGGATACGAGGAGACGTTATACCGTATGGAGGATACGAGGAGACGTTATACCGTATGGAGGATACGAGGAGACGTTATACCGTATGGAGGATACAGAGGAGACGTTATACCGTATGGAGGATATTATACGTATGGAGGATTACGAGACGTTATAGACCGTATGGAGGATATGAGGAGACGTTATACCGTATGGAGATACCGTATGGAGGATTATACGTATGGGAGGATACGAGTTATACCGTTATAACCGTATGGAGGATACGAGGAGACGTTATACCGTATGGAGGATACGTAGAGGATACGAGGAGACGTATATACCGTATGGAGGATACGAGGAGACGTTATAACCGTATGGGGATACGAGGAGACGTTATATAACGTATACCGTATGGAGGGATACGAGGAGACGTTATACCGTATGGAGGATACGAGGAGACGTTATACGCGTATAGATAGGGATACGAGGAGATACGTTATACCGTATGGAGGATACGAGGAGACGTTATACCGTATGGAGGATATTATACCGTATAGGGAGACGTATGGAGGATACGAGGAGACGTTATACCCATATGGAGGAGACGTTATACCGTATGTAGGATACACGGAGACTCTATACCGTATGGAGGATACGAGGAGGACGTTATACCGTATGGAGGATACGAGGAGTTTATACCGTATGGAGGATACACGGAGGACTCTATACGTATGGAGGATACGAGGAGACGTTATACCGTATGAGGATACACGGAGACTCTATACCGTATGGGGATACGAGGAGACGTTATACCGTATGGAGGGATACGAGGAGACGTTATATTACCGTATGGGGATACGAGGAGATACGTTATACCGTATGGAGGATACGAGGAGACGTTATACCGTATGGGGGATACGAGGAGACGTTATACCGTATAGAGGATACGAGGAGACGTTATACCGTATGGAGGATACGAGGAGACGTTATACCGTATGGAGGATACGAGGAGACGTTATACCGTATGGAGGATACGAGGAGACATACCGTATAGGAGACCGTATAGGATACGAGGAGACATTATACCGTATGGGATACGAAGGAGACGTTATACCGTATGGAGGATACGAGGAGACGTTATACCAGTATGGAGGATACGAGGGAGACGTTATAACGTATAGAGGATACGAGGAGACGTATACGTATATGGAATACGAGGAAGACGTTATAACCGTATGGAGGATACGAGGAGACGTTATACCGTATGGAGGATACGAGGAGACGTTATACCGTATGGAGGATACGAGGAGACGTTTACCGTATGGAGGAGACGTTAATTACCGTATGTAGATACACGGAGACGTCTATACCGTATGGAGGATACGAGGAGACGTTATATACCGTATGGAGGATACGAGGAGACGTTTATACCGTATGGGAATACGAGGAGACGTTATACCGTATAAGAGGATACGAGGAAGACGTTATACCGTATGGAGGATACGAGGAGACGTTTATACCGTATGGAGGATACGAGGAGACGTTATACCGTATGGAGGATACGAGGAGACGTTATACCGTATGGAGGAGAGGACGTTATACGTATGTAGGATACACGGAGACTCTATACCGTATGGAGGATACGAGGAGACGTTATACCGTATGGAGGAGACGTTATACCGTATGGAGGATACACGGAGACTCTAACCGTATGGAGGATACGAGGAGACGTTATACGTATGGAGGATACACGGAGACTCTATTACCGTATGGAGGATACGAGGAGATCGTATATACCGTATGGAGGATACGAGGAGACGTTATACCGTTATGGGGATACGAGGAGACGTTATACCGTATGGAGGATACGAGGAGACGTTATATACCGTATGGAGGATACGAAGGAGACGTTATATACCGTATGGAGGATACGAGGAGCGTATATACCGTATGGAGGAGACGTTATACCGTATGGAGGATACGAGGAGACGTTATACCGTATGGAGGAGAGTTATACGTATACCGTATGTAGGATACACGGAGACTCTATACCGTATGGAGGATACGAGGAGACGTATACCGTATGGAGGAGACGTTATACCGTATGGAGGATACACGGAGACTCTATATACCGTATGGAGGATCGAGGAGACGTTATTACCGTATGGAGGATCACGAGGAGATTACCGCGTATGGAGGATACGAGGAGACGTTATACCGTCCGTATGGAGGATACGAGGAGACGTTACCGTATGGAGGATCCGTATACCGTATGGGGATACGAGGAGACGTTATACCGTATGGGGATACGAGGAGACGTTTTATCGTATGGGGGATACGAGGAGACGTTTTATACCGTATGGGGGATACGAGGAGACGTTTATACCGTATGGAGGATACGAGGAGACGTTATACCGTATGGGGGATACGAGGAGACGTTATACCGTATGGATGATACGAGGAGACGTTATACCGTATGGAGGATACGAGGAGACGTTATACCGTATGGAGGATACGAGGAGACGTTATACCGTATGGGGATATGCAGAGATGTTATACCGTATGGGGGATACGAAGAGACGTTATACCGTATGGGGGAAATGAGGAGATGTTATACCGTATGGAGGATACAGGGAGACTCTATACTGCATCAGGGGCCACAAGATTTACAGTACAGTATAATGTCTCCTATGGCCCCCCATGTATGGAGCTTCCACTGATTAGCTGTGTATCCCGTTGGGTCTAGTTCATCATCCATGTCTATGTGTGCTGTATGAAGAGGGGTCACACTGTATACGGTATTTGGGGGTCATGTGTATATGGGGGGAAATTTTCCATTTAGACAGCCACTTTTGTAAGCAGCTGCTATTGGCCAATGCTAGCGCCATGTGCAGGGGCTGTCGAAGAATCCACGAGTCTGGCAGCAGACGCCTCTCGTTGGCTGCGGACGTCGGCCTGGATGGTGTGCGCCGCCGTTTCCTGACGTCTCATTCTTGTTTTTGTCCCAATTTCACACCATTTGGAATTTTATCCAACTTCCCACTACATCGTTTGTGAAATGCCATTAGAAAATACAACTTGTCCTGCAAAACACAAGCCCCCCCAGTTCCGTCTATGTGAACGGAAAAATAAAAAAGTTATGGCTTCTGGAACGCAGGGAGTAAAAAATCAAACCGCAAAATCACGAGGTCCTGAACATTAGCTAATGTGAGGAAGGCCTTTAGTCACCTAGTGGTTCCTTCTCACCTCCTGGACCGTTCCACTCCTCGCTCTTGGACTGGTCTTTCTGGGTCGTCCTCTCCTGCGGACTGTGGATCGGTGGAGTCCGGACTCGTCAGAGATGGTTCTGTAACCTTCTATCCAGATGAGCAACAACTCTGCATAGATGTATAGCAGCATTATTTGGGCACCGTGTGGTGGTATACAGGCACTATAATAGGTAATATGTGTGCACTGTATAGCAGTATTATTTGGGCACCGTGTGGTGGTATACAGGCACTATAATAGGTAGTATGTGTGCACTGTATAGCAGTATTATTTGGGCACTGTGTGGTGGTATACAGGCACTATAATAGGTAATATGTGTGCACTGTATAGCAGTATTATTTCGGCACTGTGTGGTGGTATACAGGCACTATAATAGGTAGTATGTGCGCACTGTATAGCAGTATTATTTGGGCACAGTGTGGTGGTATACAGGCACTATAATAGGTAGTATGTGTGCACTGTATAGCAGTATTATTTGGGCACAGTGTGGTGGTATACAGGCACTATAATAGGTAGTATGTGTGCACTGTATAGCAGTATTATTTGGGCACCGTGTGGTGGTATACAGGCACTATAATAGGTAGTATGTGCGCACTGTATAGCAGTATTATTTGGGCACAGTGTGGTGGTATACAGGCACTATAATAGGCATTATGTGCGCACTGTATAGCAGTATTATTTGGGCACCGTGTGGTGGTATACAGGCAGTATAATAGGTAGTGTGTGTGCACTGTATAGCAGTATTATTTGGGCACAGTGTGGTGGTATACAGGCACTGTAATAGGTAGTATGTGTGCACTATATAGCAGTATTATTTGGGCACCGTGTGGTGGTATACAGGCACTATAATAGGTAGTATGTGCGCACTGTATAGCAGTATTATTTGGGCACAGTGTGGTGGTATACAGGCACTATAATAGGTAGTATGTGTGCACTATATAGCAGTATTATTTGGGCACAGTGTGGTGGTATACAGGCACAATAATAGGTAGTATGTGTGCACTGTATAGCAGTATTATTTGCAGTATTCATGTGTTATATAAAAGGCATACAGCCTTGGCCTCATGGCTCCACTGGTAGCATCCAGTAAGAACCCGGCGTTAGTTATTAAACTGCAGTGTGGACAGGGCACTATAGGGTGTAGTGCATCACTCCCCGGCACACACCACGTGGCTTGTACCAGTGCAGGCCGCTGGTCCGTGGTAACTGTGGCGCAGCCAAGGTTGGTCTTCTATGTGATGCCTCGTGTCATTTCTTCCCTCCTGGATGAGTTTTCCCCCGACTATCCCGCCCCATGTTTGGAGCACTCGTTCTGCTGCCCCCATGTGGTCAGAAGGTGACACTGCAGAGAGCACCCTGGACCTGGACAGGAGCCTCCGAGCCCACCACCACCTACCTCAGCCCTGAGGATGGAGGAGGATTATGTAATACATCCTATCACCCCCCCACACACCCACACACGTGCAGATCACTATCATGTCATATATACGCTCGTCCTGTCCCTGAGCAGACGTAGTGGTGATAGTCTGCAGAAGGACACAGCCTAGGACACAGCAGTCTGCACACAGAACAAATGCTCTGCAGAGGACAGAGGATGAGATGTTCTGCAGGGGGCACCTACCTTCTGTGGTGTACTTCCCGCTTTCTTGCCGTCTCTCGTCTCCACACAGGACACTTTCACTTTTATTCTCGTCGTTCTTCTCTTTCCCTCCGCTGGGTCACTTCCTGTCAGATCTGAAAATGAAACGTCCTATACAGCCTGATGGGAGTTCTGGTTCCTCCCTCCATGTATATATGGTGTTTGGTTCATATATATACACTCACCGGCCACTTTATTAGGTACACCTGTCCAACTGCTCGTTAACACTTAATTTCTAATCAGCCAATCACATGGCGGCAACTCAGTGCATTTAGGCATGTAGACATGGTCAGGACAATCTCCTGCAGTTCAAACCGAGCATCAGTATGGGGAAGAAAGGTGATTTGAGTGCCTTTGAACGTGGCATGGTTGTTGGTGCCAGAAGGGCTGGTCTGAGTATTTCAGAAACTGCTGATCTACTGGGATTTTCACGCACAACCATCTCTAGGGTTTACAGAGAATGGTCCGAAAAAGAAAAAACATCCAGTGAGCGGCAGTTCTGTGGGCGGAAATGCCTTGTTGATGCCAGAGGTCAGAGGAGAATGGGCAGACTGGTTCCAGCTGATAGAAAGGCAACAGTGACTCAAATTGCCACCCGTTACAACCAATGTAGGCAGAAGAGCATCTCTGAACGCACAGTACGTCCAACTTTGAGGCAGATGGGCTACAGCAGCAGAAGACCACACCGGGTGCCACTCCTTTCAGCTAAGAACAGGAAACTGAGGCTACAATTTGCACAAGCTCATCGAAATTGGACAGTAGAAGATTGGAAAAACGTTGCCTGGTCTGATGAGTCTCGATTTCTGCTGCGACATTCGGATGGTAGGGTCAGAATTTGGCGTCAACAACATGAAAGCATGGATCCATCCTGCCTTGTATCAACGGTTCAAGCTGGTGGTGGTGGTGTCATGGTGTGGGGAATATTTTCTTGGCACTCTTTGGGCCCTTGGTACCAATTGAGCATCGTTGCAACGCCACAGCCTACCTGAGTATTGTTGCTGACCATGTCCATCCCTTTATGACCACAATGTACCCAACATCTGATGGCTACTTTCAGCAGGATAATGCGCCATGTCATAAAGCTGGAATCATCTCAGACTGGTTTCTTGAACATGACAATGAGTTCACTGTACTCAAATGGCCTCCACAGTCACCAGATCTCAATCCAATAGAGCATCTTTGGGATGTGGTGGAACGGGAGATTCGCATCATGGATGTGCAGCCGACAAATCTGCGGCAACTGTGTGATGCCATCATGTCAATATGGACCAAAATCTCCGAGGAATGCTTCCAGCACCTTGTTGTATCTATGCCACGAAGAATTGAGGCAGTTCTGAAGGCAAAAGGGGGTCCAACCCGTTACTAGCATGGTGGACCTAATAAAGTGGCCGGTGAGTGTATATTGGGGATGGATGCGTATATAGTATATTATGTGTATATAGTGTATTCTATGTATATAGTGTATTATATGTATATGGTGTATATTATGTGTATACAGTGTATTATGGTATATAGTGTATTATATGATGTATATAGTGTATTATATGATGTATATAGTGTATTGTATGATGTATATAGTGTATTGTATGATGTATATATAGTGTATTGTATGATGTATATAGTGTATTGTATGATGTGTATATAGTGTATTGTATGATGTGTATATAGTGTATTATATGATGTATATAGCGTATTATATGATGTATATAGTGTATTATATGATGTATATAGTGTATTGTATGATGTATATATAGTGTATTGTATGATGTGTATATAGTGTATTATATGATGTGTATATAGTGTATTATATGATGTACACTCACCGGCCACTTTATTAGGTACACCATGCTAGTAACGGGTTGGACCCCCTTTTGCCTTCAGAACTGCCTCAATTCTTCGTGGCATAGATACAACAAGGTGCCTGAAGCATTCCTCAGAGATTTTGGTCCATATTGACATGATGGCATCACACAGTTGCCGCAGATTTGTCGGCTGCACATCCATGATGCGAATCTTCCGTTCCACCACATCCCAAAGATGCTCTATTGGATTGAGATCTGGTGACTGTGGAGGCCATTTGAGTACAGTGAACTCATTGTCATGTTCAAGAAACCAGTCTGAGATGATTCCAGCTTTATGACATGGCGCATTATCCTGCTGAAAGTAGCCATCAGATGTTGGGTACATTGTGGTCATAAAGGGATGGACATGGTCAGCAACAATACTCAGGTAGGCTGTGGCGTTGCAACGATGCTCAATTGGTACCAAGGGGCCCAAATAGTGCCAAGAAAATATTCGCCACACCATGACACCACCACCATCAGCTTGAACCGTTGATACAAGGCAGGATGGATCCATGCTTTCATGTTGTTGACGCCAAATTCTGACCCTACCATCCGAATGTCGCAGCAGAAATCGAGACTCATCAGACCAGGCAACGTTTTTCCAATCTTCTACTGTCCAATTTCGATGAGCTTGTGCAAATTGTAGCCTCAGTTTCCTGTTCTTAGCTGAAAGGAGTGGCACCCGGTGTGGTCTTCTGCTGCTGTAGCCCATCTGCCTCAAAGTTCGACGTACTGTGCATTCAGAGATGCTCTTCTGCCTACCTTGGTTGTAACGGGTGGCAATTTGAGTCACTGTTGCCTTTCTATCAGCTGGAACCAGTCTGCCCATTCTCCTCTGACCTCTGGCATCAACAAGGCATTTCCGCCACAGAACTGCCGCTCACTGGATGTTTTTTCTTTTTCGGACCATTCTCTGTAAACCCTAGAGATGGTTGTGCGTGAAAATCCCAGTAGATCAGCAGTTTCTGAAATACTCAGACCAGCCCTTCTGGCACCAACAACCATGCCACGTTCAAAGGCACTCAAATCACCTTTCTTCCCCATACTGATGCTCGGTTTGAACTGCAGGAGATTGTCTTGACCATGTCTACATGCCTAAATGCACTGAGTTGCCGCCATGTGATTGGCTGATTAGAAATTAAGTGTTAACGAGCAGTTGGACAGGTGTACCTAATAAAGTGGCCGGTGAGTGTATATAGTGTATTATATGATGTGTATATAGTGTATGATGTATATAGTGTATTATATGATGTATATAGTGTATTGTATGATGTATATAGTGTATTATATGATGTATATAGTGTATGATGTGTATATAGTGTATTGTATGATGTATATAGTGTATTATATGATGTATATAGTGTATTATATGATGTATATAGTGTATTATATGATGTATATAGTGTATGATGTATATAGTGCTTTGTATGATGTATATAGTGTATTGTATGATGTATATAGTGTATTGTATGATGTGTATATAGTGTATTGTATGATGTATATAGTGTATTGTATGATGTGTATATAGTGTATTGTATGATGTATATAGTGTATTATATGATGTGTATATAGTGTATTGTATGATGTGTATATAGTGTATTGTATGATGTGTATATAGTGTATTATATGATGTGTATATAGTGTATTGTATGATGTATATAGTGTATTGTATGATGTGTATTATATGATGTATATAGTGTATTATATTATGTATATAGTGTATTATATGATGTGTATATAGTGTATTATATTATGTATATAGTGTATTATATGATGTGTATATAGTGTATTATATTATGTATATAGTGTATTATATGATGTGTATATAGTGTATTATATTATGTATATAGTGTATTATATGATGTGTATATAGTGTATTGTATGATGTGTATATAGTGTATTGTATGATGTGTATAGTGTATTATATGATGTGTATATAGTGTATTGTATGATGTGTATAGTGTATTGTATGATGTGTATATAGTGTATGATGTATATAGTGTATTATATGATGTGTATATAGTGTATTATATGATGTGTATATAGTGTATTATATGATGTGTATATAGTGTATTATATTATGTATATAGTGTATTATATGATGTGTATATAGTGTATTATATTATGTATATAGTGTATTATATGATGTGTATATAGTGTATTGTATGATGTGTATATAGTGTATTGTATGATGTGTATATAGTGTATTGTATGATGTGTATAGTGTATTATATGATGTGTATATAGTGTATTGTATGATGTGTATAGTGTATTGTATGATGTGTATATAGTGTATGATGTATATAGTGTATTATATGATGTGTATATAGTGTATTATATGATGTGTATATAGTGTATTATATGATGTGTATAGTGTATTATATGATGTGTATATAGTGTATGATGTGTATATAGTGTATTGTATGATGTGTATATAGTGTATTATATTATGTATATAGTGTATTTATGATGTGTATATAGTGTATGATGTATATAGTGTATTGTATGATGTGTATATAGTGTATTGTATGATGTATATAGTGTATTATATGATGTATATAGTGTATTATATGATGTGTATATAGTGTATGATGTATATAGTGTATTATATGATGTGTATATAGTGTATGATGTATATAGTGTATTATATGATGTGTATATAGTGTATGATGTATATAGTGTATTATATGATGTGTATATAGTGTATGATGTATATAGTGTATTATATGATGTGTATATAGTGTATGATGTATATAGTGTATTATATGATGTATATAGTGTATTATATGATGTGTATATAGTGTATGATGTATATAGTGTATTATATGATGTGTATATAGTGTATGATGTATATAGTGTATTATATGATGTGTATATAGTGTATGATGTATATAGTGTATTATATGATGTGATAGTGTATGATGTATATAGTGGTATTATGATGTGTATATAGTAATGTGTATATGTATATGATGTGTATATAGTGTATTGTATGATGTATATAGTGTATTATATTATGTATATAGTGTATTGTATGATGTGTATATAGTGTATTATATGATGTATATAGTGTATTATATGATGTATATAGTGTATTATATGATGTGTATATAGTGTATTGTATGATGTGTATGATGTATATAGTGTATTATATGATGTATATAGTGTATTGTATGATGTATATAGTGTATTATATGATGTGTATATAGTGTATTGTATGATGTGTATATAGTGTATTGTATGATGTGTATAGTGTATTATATGATGTGTATATAGTGTATGATGTATATAGTGTATTATATGATGTGTATATAGTGTATGATGTATATAGTGTATTATATGATGTGTATATAGTGTATGATGTATATAGTGTATTATATTATGTATATAGTGTATTATATTATGTATATAGTGTATTATATGATGTATATAGTGTATTGTATGATGTATATAGTGTATTGTATGATGTATATAGTGTATTATATTATGTATATAGTGTATTATATTATGTATATAGTGTATTATATGATGTATATAGTGTATTGTATGATGTATATAGTGTATTGTATGATGTATATAGTGTATTATATGATGTATATAGTGTATTATATGATGTATATAGTGTATTGTATGATGTGTATATAGTGTATGATGTGTATATAGTGTATTGTATGATGTGTAATATAGTGTATTATATTATGTATATAGTGTATTGTATGATGTGTATATAGTGTATTATATGATGTGTATAGTGTATTATATGATGTGTATATAGTGTATTATATGATGTGTATAGTGTATTGTATGATGTGTATATAGTGTATTATATGATGTGTATATAGTGTATTGTATGATGTGTATATAGTGTATTATATGATGTGTATATAGTGTATTATATGATGTGTATAGTGTATTGTATGATGTGTATATAGTGTATTATATGATGTATATAGTGTATTGTATGATGTGTATAGTGTATTATATGATGTATATAGTGTATTATATGATGTGTATATAGTGTATTATATGATGTATATAGTGTATTATATGATGTGTATATAGTGTATTATATGATGTGTATATAGTGTATGATGTATATAGTGTATTATATGATGTATATAGTGTATGATGTATATAGTGTATTATATGATGTGTATATAGTGTATTATATGATGTATATAGTGTATTGTATGATGTGTATATAGTGTATGATGTATATAGTGTATTGTGTATTGTATGATGTGTATATAGTGTATGATGTATATAGTGTATTGTATGATGTGTATATAGTGTATTATATGATGTATATAGTGTATTGTATGATGTGTATATAGTGTATGATGTATATAGTGTATTATATGATGTATATAGTGTATTGTATGATGTATATATAGTGTATGATGTATATAGTGTATTATATGATGTATATAGTGTATTGTATGATGTGTATAGTGTATTGTATGATGTGTATAGTGTATTATATGATGTGTATATAGTGTATTATATGATGTGTATATAGTGTATTATATGATGTGTATATAGTGTATTATATGATGTGTATATAGTGTATGATGTATATAGTGTATTATATGATGTATATAGTGTATGATGTATATAGTGTATTATATGATGTGTATATAGTGTATTGTGTATTGTATGATGTGTATATAGTGTATGATGTATATAGTGTATTGTATGATGTGTATATAGTGTATGATGTATATAGTGTATTATATGATGTATATAGTGTATTGTATGATGTGTATATAGTGTATGATGTATATAGTGTATTGTATGATGTGTATATAGTGTATGATGTATATAGTGTATTGTATGATGTGTATATAGTGTATGATGTATATAGTGTATTATATGATGTATATAGTGTATTGTATGATGTATATAGTGTATGATGTATATAGTGTATTGTATGATGTATATAGTGTATTGTATGATGTGTATATAGTGTATGATGTATATAGTGTATTGTATGATGTGTATATACTATATATACATTGCATTTCTGATGACATGGACTTTATTTGCGGTTCTAATCAGTAGATCAGACGTTTCTGGCGGTCCCGTGATACTTTTAGATACTTTGAGCCCCATTGTCCTTTCCGTGGCTCTGTGTGTGGTGATGTTCTGTGGTTTGGTTTTTGTGGGTTGTTTTATGCCGTGTACGGTCGTATCCAGTGTAGAGTCCATTCTTATGGATAAGGTTCAGAGTGAAGAAACCAATGGAATCGAACTAAGTAGTGGGGGAGGGGTCTGGACTCGTCCTGACTGAAGAGAGTAAAGGATGTTGAATTTCATTGGTGATTTGTTGTCAGAGGAGTCTGACCGTGGCTTGTTTCCTTCTCTCCACAAAGTACACATGTGCCGGTGTCCTGGACTGAGTTCAGCTCCTGAAGGTATAGACGCAGCCATTTATTCTGCCTGTAAGATTGGGAAAATGTGAGTGATTGGACTCTGGATGATGGGAGTGATTGTGATGCCAGTGTGACTGCGACCAATCACTAACCTGATTTCTACTTCCTGTACGGTTTGTGAGATGTGAATCCTCATCCTGTTTCACGGCTCCCACTATTCCCAGTCCGTAAATGTGAGGTAATGGGCTGTGGCCCCAGTGATCAGAAAACACAGAACATCCACTTTCCTTTTCTGATTTTATTACTTAAATAAAACTCACAATCCAGAGTGAACAATGACACCGCTGAACCACAGGGCGGCGCCACTCGGCTCAGCGACCTCTCCCCCATATATTCAGCTGAGAAGCCGAAAGCCACAAAATCCTCCCGCCGGGTCCTCAGGAATCAGAGGTTGTGGAGAATATACAAAGCATGGGCTTCAAGGAGGGAGGAGATGGGGGGCAGCCCGTCCCATGAATAACCTCATCCCAGTGCCACTTACCTCTCCATTGCCAATATGACATCCCTCACTATCTGAGTTGTCAGACGTTTCCGGGCAGTCTGCTGGTTAGAAGGGCCGCTGATATCGCCAGCTGCACAGGTGACGGTGACAACTAGTAATAAGCATCATTAAACTGTCCACACTGGTGTCAGATGGTTTATTCCTTCTCGTGTGACCCATGTGCTGATGCAGACTTCCATCAGTGGCCTCCATTCATTTACACTGGGGATGGACAGGGAAACTAGCGCATGCGCAGTCAGTGCCCAGAGTAAGTGAATGGACCTCTCCATCACCACACTGGTTACATGAATTATTTGCATTAAAGACATCGGTGCGTATTACCAGCGGCAGGGATCTGGCCAACCCCATTAACTTCATTACTCCACCAATCAGCGCAGGCGTTGTCCTATACAGACTCATTACAACAACACGCAGGTAGTGACGCCCGGCGCAGGCTTCTGCTAATAGAAACTTTGGGGTGACTGGGCAGAAGTTTATTTTTGGAGTTTCACCTGCTGCACCCCAAAGTTAACAAAAAAAAAAAAATTTAAATTCAGAAGGAAGAGACAAATTGTAAGGAGCAATAATGGTTAGAAGTGGCTGATGAGCAGACCCCCACACCTCCGCGTAGTCGAGGACACAAAGTGCGGCTCCTCCGGTTGTGGGGGATGGGAGATCAATGAAACGGCCACAGCCAGGGGGTAGGTTTATAAAAGCTCAGCTGTTGGCCCTTTACTCTCCCGCAATAGTCCAGTATTTATCCGATCAGTCTGTAATAAATAGTGGAATTCCTCGTGGACTGCGCTCTGCTGTGTAAAATAGACATTCAACGAAGATGGAGGAAAAATAAAAAATAAAAATATAAACCTTGCTTCGTGTCCCTTGGAGTTGCCAAGTGGTTGCATATGTCCGGACGCCGCAGCGCAGCCGCTCTGGTCTCCTGGAAGCCTTTGGGTCAGTCTCTATTCACAGGACGCAGTGATGTCACTGGGGCGGCTGCTGCTGAGCTTCCTGTGGTGGCTGCTCCGGCTGTGGAGGGTCCTGTGGTGCCGGTCGTGGCGCTGGTGTTGGAGGCCTCGGGATGACCTGGGGTTGCCTTTGCCGATAAGCAATAACTGTCCCGAGCAGCAGCGCGATGATGGTCATGAGGTAGAGGTCCCATTCTGGTCCCAGCAGCTGATCCATATCCACGTGTGCCATCATCTCCTTCACCTGATTGAGGAGCAGTTACAGGAGGATTACTATATGAAGAGCCCCACCTGCTGCACCACACAAGATCTTAAAGGGAAAGCGATCCTCCAGTATGTCGGGGATGCGTCAGCAGATCACATGGTCTGACATGACGGCCATCTCAGGGTACGCCCCGCCTGGACCGAGGCCACTATACTGGTTAGAGTTTTGCCAGGGATTTCACCCATCAATTATACATTGCTGGTGACTACTTTACCCCCCCATGTAAGAGCGAGACAAGATAAATACCCAAACCACACCGCAGCGGGATTGGACCGGAGTGGGGGGGTGGGGGGAGGGGCAGACTTGCAGCTAGTGCCGATTTCTAACAACTTCTCTACACGTAACCACAAGACAATGTCAATGATTATTAGCTCTGCACTTACGTTCAGGTCCTGCAGATACTGCAGCGAGTACAGGACGCCAAGTTTACATAGTGCAAGGAAGACTGGGACCTGGGCATCGGGACTAGCCTCAGCCGCCATATCATAGAAGCGCTTAGCAAGATGGATGTCCTGCAGAAGAAGTGACGAGAGAGGAGGATATAACAAGACATCTGTAGGATGAAGGGTCTGTATATCTGCAGTATATACACCTCGCCCGCAAGATAAGTACAAAGAACTGCCCCCAACAGGTCACTCGTCTCACCTGTTTAATGCCCAGGCCTTTCTCGTGCATGTAGCCCAGATTAAACATGGCCTGTGCGCTGTGCTGCTGCTCCGATGCCAGGCGGTAATGAATAAAGGCTGTCTCGTAATCTACGTCCGTTCCGTAGCCGTAGAAATGGTAATCGCCCAGCTTCAGCCTGGCCACGGTGTACCCTACAAGAGCGCACAAGAGTTTAACGCTTCCAAATCTCCATCTTCTTGTCCTCAGGTGGCCGATGGAGGCGCTCGGCAGTGGACGCACTCACTACGCGCTGCTGCGCTGAGCCACAGTGCAGCCAAAGTCTAACGTGAACTGACCTTGTGCAGCCGCCCGGTTCCAGTGCAGGAGGGCTCTCGGGAAGGTCTCATTTTCACCAAACAGACTTGCTTCTTCTGCGGAGGTAAGTACAAAGAAAGTGTCGTCTGAGGTGGAAGAATACAGCGGGACCTGGAGGACTCCTAATGTCTATGCCGTAATCACCATGTACAAGCCGAGTAATATTACCCTGCAGGGACAGCACACACCACAAGGGGGCGTCCTTACTGCAGATAAATGTCAGAATTTTAACCCACTCCAAACCAGCATTTAAAGGGTTGTCCCATGTGGAGGTTTTACCGTATTTTTTGCTTTATAAGACGCACTTTTTATGGAAGCGCTCACTTATATGTTTTAGCTGCGGCACCCCCATTGGACCTCAGGTCAGCCCACTGTGCCGCCGTCGGACCCCAGGTCAGCCCACTGTGCCGCCGTCGGACCCCAGGTCAGCCCACTGTGCCGCCGTCGGACCCCAGGTCAGCCCACTGTGCCGCCGTCGGACCCCAGGTCAGCCCACCCAGCCCCATAACAATAAAATAAAAACCTCTCTTACCTGTCCTGCGCTGCGGCTCCGGTGCTCCTCTGGCTTCCTGGCCAGCGCTGCACTGTCCTGACGGCGTACAGAGGAGCGCCGGACCAGGAGAGGAGCCGCAAGACAGGTAAGAGGTTTTTATTTTATTGTTGGGGGGCACAGTGGGCTGATCTGAGGTCTGATGGGGGCACAGTGGGCTGATCTGAGGGGGCACAGTGGGCTGATCTGAGGGGGGCACAGTGGGCTGATCTGAGGGGGGCACAGTGGGCTGATCTGAGGTCTGATGGGGGCACAGTGGGCTGATTTTCCTACTCTAAAATCTGGGGTGCGTCTTATCTTCAGGTGCGTCTTATAAAGCGAGAAGTAGGGTATATTTTCACCTCAGCACCTGAATACTAATTGCAGGTAAAATGTATTACAGCTACTATTATTCACTGCAATCTATCTGTACAGCGCCACCTGCTGTTTGTTTTCTGTAATTTCTCTGTTCTGCTTACTGAGATGGACACACATGCTCAGTTCCATCCTTCAGCTGCAGGATCAATGTGAGGTACAGGGCAGGTTCTAGATTGTGTAGAATTTTTTACATTTTCATGACGAGTGTGCATCAGGTCCTAAGATTAACACTTTCAGTGCCCTCTTACTCTGGTCCAGGATGAAGGCCGCATTACTCTGTGCCACCTCGTATCCCTGCTCGGCCAGTAACAAGTACTGCACCACAGCGGCGTTGGAGTTTCCGCTCTTGTAGCCATTATACGCAGTCATCAGCCTCTCGGACCATCGGCCGCGTTCACACACGTTCTTAAACAGCTGGAAAAGAAGGAAGCGTTTGTCCCAGATCCTCTGTGCCGTGCAGGGTCTTACCCTCAGCCCTCAGGTGCAGCATGTCAGGGTTCACTTACCTCTACTGCAGTTTGGCAAGAGCGCAGCACTCCAGTGCCGGTGGCGTGCATCTGTGCCAGGTTGTAGAAAGCCAAAATGTGACCTCCCTGAGACGCCAGGTTAAAATACTTCAGGGCCTGTTTGTAATCCCTCTTCACTCCGACACCATCTGCAAGCAGACAGAGGGATAGCGGTATTAATCACCTCAGCAGATGGTAGTCAGGCACATTCCACACCTATGTGTTTGCACCTGCGTTTTTGGTGCATTTTTTGGAGTAAAGATGCCAGCTCCAGACATTAGCTGAAGGTCTATGGGAAATATGAAATGCAACACGTGTCTGTTTTGTTTGTTTTTTTACTCCGGGTGTTTTTTGTCCATCAGGTGGCATTTTTAGCGTTATACTGGAAAACACACCACCAAAAACCGCAGAGGGAAAGGGCCGCAACTGGTTCATTTGGGATTCACTCCAGGGTTGGTCGCCATCTCTTTGCAGCCTCCCCCTCTGGGCACACCAGGACTAGTAACCGGGTACTTACTGTAGTACATAGACCCCAGCTGGAGCTGCCCATCCACCCAGCCCTGCTCAGCCGCTTTCTGGAAATACTTCAGCGCCAGATCGTAGTTCTACAAACATAAGAAAACTTGTGAGCGCCGTGTCCTCCCGCGGATATCATCACAGATAGCGCAAATAGCTGACAACTCACCACAGGAACGCCTCTGCCATACAGATACGCCATGCCCAGACCACTCTGCCCAACCGGGTTCCCCTGTCATTGGAAAAGTATATAGAAACAAAGAATCAGACAGCACAGTGTTTGTATACCGCCACCTAGTACCCACAGGTCATATTCCCACACCGCCATCTTGTACTAGCTCTACAGTGCGGATAACCCTCCACCTTCATACTGACAGCCTCCCATCACACACCCCAGACTTCTGCAGGCAGTGTCCTGTATTTCATGGCTGGTATCCATATATCCTCCATACTGACTGCCTCCCATCACACACCCCAGACTTCTGCAGGCAGTGTCCTGTATTTCATGGCTGGTATCCATATATCCTCCATACTGACTGCCTCCCATCACACACCCCAGACTTCTGCAGGCAGTGTCCTGTATTTCATGGCTGGTATCCATATATCCTCCATACTGACTGCCTCCCATCACACACCCCAGACTTCTGCAGACAGTGTCCTGTATTTCATGGCTGGTATCCATATATCCTCCATACTGACTGCCTCCCATCACACACCCCAGACTTCTGCAGACAGTGTCCTGTATTTCATGGCTGGTATCCATATATCCTCCATACTGACTGCCTCCCATCACACACCCCAGGAGTATGAACAGTTACCACGTACCATGTCTGCTGCTTTCTTGAAGTATTGAAGGGCCGTCTCATTGCTCTGCCGCACGGTGTCACTGCCTTCAGAATACATCTGGAAGAAAATGATGCAAGACTAAGGACTAGATGCAGTATGCTGGACTATACATGGGGAGGGCGACCCCACCTCTATGCTGGACTATACATGGGGAAGGCGATCCCACCTCTATGCCGGACTATACACGAGGAGGGCGACCCCACCTCTATGCCGGACTATACACGGGGAGGGCGACCCCACCTCTATGCCGGACTATACACGGGGAGGGCGACCCCACCTCTATGCCGGACTATACACGGGGAGGGCGACCCCACCTCTATGCCGGACTATACACGGGGAGGGCGACCCCACCTCTATGCCGGACTATACACGAGGAGGGCGACCCCACCTCTATGCCGGACTATACACGGGGAGGGCGACCCCACCTCTATGCCGGACTATACACGGGGAGGGCGACCCCACCTCTATGCCGGACTATACACGAGGAGGGCGACCCCACCTCTATGCCGGACTATACACGGGGAGGGCGACCCCACCTCTATGCCGGACTATACACGGGGAGGGCGACCCCACCTCTATGCCGGACTATACACGGGGAGGGCGACCCCACCTCTACGCCGGACTATACACGGGGAGGGCGACCCCACCTCTACGCCGGACTATACACGGGGAGGGCGACCCCACCTTTACGCCGGACTATACACGGGGAGGGCGACCCCACCTCTACGCCGCACTATACACGGGGAGGGCGACCCCACCTCTACGCCGCACTATACACGGGGAGGGCGACCCCACCTCTACGCCGGACTATACACGGGGAGGGCGACCCCACCTCTACGCCGGACTATACACGGGGAGGGCGACCCCACCTCTACGCCGGACTATACACGGGGAGGGCGACCCCACCTCTACGCCGGACTATACACGGGGAGGGCGACCCCACCTCTATGCCGGACTATACACGGGGAGGGCGACCCCACCTCTATGCCGGACTATACACGGGGAGGGTGACCCCACCTCTATGCCGGACTATACACGGGGAGGGCGACCCCACCTCTCTTCAGTCGGATCTCATGACGTGGAAACAATCAGGAGAACGCTCACCTTTCCCAGGAACGCCATGGCATGCGAGTTCCCAGCATTGGCCGCTTGATTGAAGTATTCGAACGCTCTCTGTGTAATCAGCAAATCAGAATCATTAGCCAATGACATTTATAATTAGAGCTGCAACTAGTGGGGATCATCAGCACAAGCATCGCCACCGCTTACTGCTCGAGCATTACTGACTATTAGACGTACGTCATCTCCTCCATCTTGTGTCTAATAGTCCAAATACCAGTGTTAGAAGCAGGAGACTCTGGGCTCCGATACTGAAGGTCCTGTGAGCGCAGCTGTGAGGGCGCAGCATGTACTGCGCTCTGCGGACAATCTGTATGTTGAGCGGTCACATCTCCGCCCTGTCAGGACTTGTGTAGCCATCACCCCCCCATGTTGCACATCGATAGATCCATCCCAGACTCCGAATGCCGCTTCTGACTGGGTGAGCTGGGCAGCACGGCCATCCCTAATAATGGTGCTGTGGGGCTGGCAGTCTGGGGGCATTATAGCTGCCAACGCGAGTGCCCTGTGGCTGGAAATGTTAAGAGGCATCGTCTGCACCGTATATCACCCATAGAATATATACAGTTAGTTTTATGCTTCTAATTGTGGGTGCACCTTACAGTCCTAAAAATATGGTAGTTTAGATGGCGGAGCGTCAGTCGTCCTGCGCCACATCCTCATTATTGTGCCCGGCCGCAAGGATTCAAAATCCACTCAGCTAAAGAATAACGGTGCAGACGTGAGCCGAGACGGACATGTGCTGAGCTCACAGACTGCGCCTGATCGCCTACAGGTCCCTGAGGTGCCACCTCACCAGATACGTCCTATTACAGGAAACGTCTTATTATTGCATTGCACTGATTTTGGTCTAAAAACACTTTCATTTGTTTTTTTTTTCCGTAGTTTATGTTATGCAGCCCTCATCTGCTGTATCCGCTGCAGGCTGCTCCTGACCTCTCGATCTGTGGATCATGTCTCCTGAGAGCTCACCGACCGTCATGGAAGCTGAATGTCTATTTATTTGGTAAGCATTTAGCCTAAAGGGCCTTTTACAAGAATGTTCTTTCCACTGATCACCACCGACAACACCAACTGGATCTTCTATGGGAACATAAAACTGGTTGCCGGTCTGCAGTACACTCTCCATGTAAACAGGGGCTGCAAACATAATATAAAGTGTGTGGGGAAGGAATGATCCTAGTAACGATCATTCATCCTTATGCAGTTTCCATCAACGTTCTTTAAACGCACACAATGGACTTGTTGGGTCACTGATCGGCGCTCGTTATGTGTTGTATAATGAGCTCTCAGAATGCAGAGATAGCAGACTGAGCAGTCAGAGAACTCTGACCAATTCCACTGGGAAGAAGACAGCAGCCTGCAGTGTACAGAACGGGTGACGGCTGCAGAGGACAAACAGCTGAAAACCAATGGGAAAATGTGTTGGTTTTTTAAAGTCAAAATACAATGGAAGCAATAATAACGTGTATTCCCGGCCGTCCACGGGTTTACCCCTCCCCCTCCTTACGTGGACGGAGCCGTGTAGGACATAGGAAGCCGGACGCAAATGATCGCTTTACCTGATGGTTTTGTTCTACTCCACGTCCACCATGTAAATGAAGTTGTCCAAGTCCCACCTGGGGGAGAACAGATGACTATTACATACAGCTCCACCTTACAGGATCAGTAGCTCAGGATGTACAGGGTTAATGCCGTATTGTGTATATATATATATATATATATATATATTCTATACATTATACACACACAGTCTGTATTAAACTCCAGAGCTGCTATCTCAATTAAGAGGTCAGAGCTAAAGTACTAAACCCTCCCTGCTTGTTCACTGTCTCCTTACAACTAGAGATAATGTCATCCGAACCCTCTGATTTTAGCAGGACCGGCCGCCCCTAATCCTAATGTGTGCGGGGCCTCCCGACATCAGAGTTCTGCTGACATTTCAGCTGCTTAATATTTTTGTTCACAGAGTGATAAGACGCCACCAGTGCAGTCTGAAAGTGGCTTTCTTCTCTGTCCAGTTCAGGACACATGCATGCTTGGCCGAGCTCTGTGTGTAAGGGGAAGTATACCCGTCATTGGACAGACCGCCATCTAAACGACAATTGAACATATTCAGATAGTGGCGCAGCACACTACCTGCGGCCCACCCTTATGCTGCTATTTTATCCAGCGCTGGAGAATAGCAATGTTACTTTTATATATA
This sequence comes from Rhinella marina, assembly GCA_900303285.1. NCBI lineage: Eukaryota > Metazoa > Chordata > Amphibia > Anura > Bufonidae > Rhinella > Rhinella marina. The sequence continues at coordinate 45,157 of ONZH01027976.1, forward strand.
GACAATGTGATAAGACGTTATATGCAGAGGACGGACCTGAGCCTGGACATCTCCTTTCTCAGCCAGGAACTGGTAGTACTGGATCAGATCTTCCTCCAGCATGCCACTGGCCATACCCGGGTTTTCTAACTCATCCGGCAGGCGAATTCTCTGGACTACCGTCCCTCCGGTGAGGGAAATGTCACTGGCCACTGCAGGAAAGTGGTACAGACAGAAGGTCACACTGATACTTGCCCGATTGTCACTGGGAGACTTCTATAACTGGTTTGGATCTTTCTCGTCTGGTACTGATTACCCCCCAGTGATGGACAGATGAGAGATTTACAATTATGGACCTGGATACTGATCCGAGTGCGGGGGTCTCACCCCATGGACAGAACTCTATGTTATAATAATAAAATATTACCATGATTTGCGACCAGCCGGTAATGTGTCAGGGCAGATTCACAGCTTTGCAGAACACCGATCCCGGCCCAGTAGCGATAACCCTGCAAAAAGACAAACGGCAATGAGGCTTCATCCACGTGACCGGAATTATGGTCCGATCTGCATTTTTTGTGGATCACAGGCAGAACCATTTATTTTCAAAAGATGCCAGCAGCAGACGGATGTCGCTTGTATGTTGTCTGCATCGTGTGGCTGCTCTCGCCCTCAGCTGAATGCTGTACGAGTTACAGAACTGAGCGGACTGCGGACTGCACGTGGCCGGTATCCATCACTTCTAGTGGTCCTACTGCGGCTGTAGCTGACGGCAGTCGATGGCGTCATTACAGAGGTACAAGCTGCAGCAGAAGCGCCGTCTGCTCGTTACAGGCGGCACAGTAACAGTCTTCTGGTTTCCTGGATGCGGAGGAGGATTCAGGGTCACAGTAATATTACTACGTGACGCAGGAAAGCTGGAGAAAATATCCGGTCTGAATACATCTTGGCGCCCGCAGGCGTTTGCGCTGAAGTCACAGTAGATCCCCCATCCCCGCACTTCCTTCACCTATGATGTGACGGGTCAGACTGGACTCACCAGAATCATATGTGCAATCAGGTTCCCTCCTAACGCTCCAAACGTGTAATAGACCAGAGCCTGCAACATCCAAAAGGCACAAATCAATTTCCACAGCATTCAAGGGGGTCCAAAGTAAAGTATCGGGATAGATGATAAACATCAGATCCCCAGAGACCCCAATAACACGGGACCCTGGAGCCCCTCTCTACACGGAGCAGTGGTGCACCTGTCGGCCCATTCACCTCTATGGGACTGAAGTAGTCATTGCTCAGTCAGTCCCAAGAGGTGAATGGAGCAGTGGACCATACAGAGAGGGAAGCCCGGGTTCTCTGGGGGTCCCAGTGGTCGGACCCCCTACCCCATGATTCCATATTTATCACCTATCCTTTAAAGAGGCTCTGTCACTAGGTTGTAACCTATATATTTAAATACATAGGTGACAAGGCCTAGTGACAACGGTTAAAATCATCCCTTTCATGCAGAGTTCTGCGCAGCGGTCGCGTAGAAATCTAAACTTTAAAACATATGCAAATGAGCCATCGGAGCACCGGGGGGCGGCCTCTTTCCTCTGGAGCACCGCTCCTTCACCGCCCCCCCGGGCCCGAGGCACGTCCCCTGTCTCTAATCACGCCCCCACCTGTATTTGATAGACAGCGCTAGACTGGTAAGTCTAGCGCTGACCTCTCGCGCATGCGCCCTAAAATTTTCCCGGCACATGCGCAGTAGCGCTTGCAGTGTCTACACTGCAAGCACTGTCTTCTCTTCTGCGCACGCACCCTCACTTCGCTAGTCCCGGGAGTTACGGCGCGTGCGCAGAAGAGAAGACAGCGCTTGCAGTGTAGACACTGCAAGCGCTACTGCGCCGGGAAAATTTTAGGGCGCATGCGCGAGAGGTCAGCGCTAGACTTACCAGTCTAGCGCTGTCTATCAAATACAGGTGGGGGCGTGATTAGAGACAGGGGACGTGCCTCGGGCCCGGGGGGGGGGGCGGTGAAGGAGCGGTGCTCCAGAGGAAAGAGGCCGCCCCCGGTGCTCCGATGGCTCATTTGCATATGTTTTAAAGTTTAGATTTCTACGCGACCGCTGCGCAGAACTCTGCATGAAAGGGATGATTTTAACCGTTGTCACTAGGACTTGTAACCTATGTATTTAAATACAACCTAGTGACAGAGCCTCTTTAACTGGAGCCACACAGTGATGAGGGAACACTCTTACCTTGGCCTGGCTGGAGTTCACACCAAGACCGGACGCATAGAGGAAACCCAGCGCCTGAGGAGAGAGAAGACATAGGGGGGAATTTATCATTAGGAGAATATTTGAAGTCAGTTTTGCTTGCATCTATGTTGGAGTACTTTGTGCCACATTTATCAAACGTCACAGGTTGTTTGATAAATGTGGCTTGTCCTTAAACCTAACACTTCTGTCTAGAGAAGCTCCTCCACTTTTCCTACTCCACCCTCCTCCTGGAGTGAGATTGCGACTATTTTGCGACTTTTTTTAAAAAGTCGCAATGATAAATCTGGAGTGAAACTCATTAACATAGCTAACTACACCCACTTTTCCACCCATATTACAAACTGGAGTGAGTGGTGTACACATGCAAAAAGTCGCAAAAAAATGCGCAAAAAAGTCGCAAAAGCCCTATCGTGAGACTTTTTGAAGACAGAATTCTGGAGTGAAGGTGTGATAAATCAGGGCCATAATGTTACCTGATAATACATCAAGGCTGCCTTATTATTCCGAGAGAAATTAGATTGTTCTTGCCCCAAAAGCTCACAGATTTCCGTGGTCTTTAGATACTTCTCTATCTGAACAATGTGTGTGTGGGGGCTGTCAGCAATCAGCAGTATGACGAGGCTGCGGCGCTCCAGTGACTGCTGCAGCCGCCTCACAGCTTACCAAGCACAGCGCCGTACACTGGATGGTGGGTATTCTTGGTACTGCAGCTCAGGCACATTCACTTAAGGGGTACTGACACTACACACAGGCCACGTGACATCACCGCCATGATAAGAGACAGGAGCACTGTGGCCTCTTCAGACACCTGATCGGCAGGGGCGCTGCAAGCCAGACAGGTCATCAATATTCTACTCCCAGAAAATCCCTTTAAAGGGGTTCTCCAAGAGTATAAAATGTGCCGGGCCCCCACATGGAATATACTCACCCCGCTCCTGGTCCCCGCACACAGATGAAACTGTAGGTAATGCTAGGGATGCTCGTCCCCACCTGCCATTGGCTGCGCTCCCCCGACACCAGATGCGTTCATTTGTGTGCATGGAGAAGCAGCGCTGCAGGGACCAGGAGCGGGGTAAGTATATTCCATGTGGGGGGCCCGGCACATGGGGGGCCATTTTATACTCTTGGAGAACCCCTTAAAGCCTGTGATACTGGTTTAAAGCGCGTCTAGGAATATTTCCCTCGGGTACGTCCGCTGTAGCACTTTCTTTGTGGCTTCATCTATAACACACCGCTATTAGAGCATCTTGTGTACTTACCATCTGCCCTCGAGGGGATCCCTGCTCAGTCAACTTCTCAAGAAGAGCCTTGGCGGAGGGGATATCCTGCTTCAGGGGGTCCCCGAATAACAATGCATAGGCCACCTTCTCCATGGCTTTAATGTGATTCATGTCAGCTGCTCTCAGGAAATAGTGGTACGCCCTGCGGAGGAGAAGCGACAGGTCAGGGGACAGGACAAGGGCCAAGGGGGTCCATCGCCCAGGAGTCGGGGTGCAGGACATACTCCCTCCTCTGTGACCTCCTTGTGCTCTCATTCAGAATCTTCATCCCCTGCTGGTACAGCTCGTCTGCTTCCTGCATCTGACGCCTCTGGGTGGCTTGTTCCTCCGCTGGAAGACATTAAAATAGACAAGAGAAATCAATCACCACCCCCGTACGCCCGTCAAAGCGCCACCGCCCCCGTACGCCCGTCAAGGCGCCACCGCCCCCGTACGCCCGTCAAGGCGCCACCGCCCCCGTACGCCCGTCAAGGCGCCACCGACATTTTTCTTTAATTTTTAAAATCATTAAAAACAAAACAAACAACAACACGTATGAAGACACCACGGCCATGTACAAGTATGAAGGCATTAATGTAAACATCCTCGGGGGGCACTTACTTTCACAGAAGCCCCATCTCAAGTCACTCTTGTAATCGTAGGTGGTGGCGCACCATAACCTCCCATCCTCCCGTCCGTCTGATGTGCACTCATCATATTCCTTTTCCATGAAGAGGAAGGGGAAGTGACATGGTGCTCCCTCGGACGTCCCCCCGATAGCGGTGATCCCTGAGGGGAGGGAAACAAAGTAGTGAACGCTCAGAACCTTCCAGCACAGCGTGTAAGGGTACGGTATGTGGGATAGGAGTGGAGGCCACGTCTGCCCCCTCTGCAGATGACGGGAGGGGTACGGTATGTGGGATAGGAGTGGAGGCCACGTCTGCCCCCTCTGCAGATGACGGGAGGGGTACGGTATGTGGGATAGGAGTGGAGGCCACGTCTGCCCCCTCTGCAGATGACGGGATGGGTACGGTATGTGGGATAGGAGTGGAGGCCACGTCTGCCCCCTCTGCAGATGACAGGAGGGGTACGGTATGTGGGATAGGAGTGGAGGCCACGTCTGCCCCCTCTGCAGATGACAGGAAGGGTACGGTATGTGGGATAGGAGTGGAGGCCATGTCTGCCCCCTCTGCAGATGACGGGATGGGTACGGTATGTGGGATAGGAGTGGAGGCCATGTCTGCCCCCTCTGCAGATGACGGGAAGGGTACGGTATGTGGGATAGGAGTGGAGGCCACGTCTGCCCCCTCTGCAGATGACGGGAGGGGTACGGTATGTGGGATAGGAGTGGAGGCCACGTCTGCCCCCTCTGCAGATGACGGGAGGGGTACGGTATGTGGGATAGGAGTGGAGGCCACGTCTGCCCCCTCTGCAGATCACAGGATGGGTACGGTATGTGGGATAGGAGTGGAGGCCACGTCTGCCCCCTCTGCAGATCACAGGATGGGTACGGTATGTGGGATACAACTTTCGCCTATTGTACGTAACCCTTCAGATTTCGCCTCCTTTATGGTCACAGTTTGTTTATAGGAACGTTCATCGTGGGCCAATGAGCTCGATGGGGAAGTGGTGACGCAGACGACACCTGCCAGCCATGAGGGCGCGCGCACCGCGGGGACAGATGGAGGTTTCACATAGACATCTGGATGGTGCAAGTGCCCTGAACCGTGATAAGCGGCGCTACAGAGACTGCGCGAAAGGGGAGAGGGATGATTAACCCTGTGCAACAGATCTGTGCTCTGTGAGAAAGGGGTATTCCCACCTCACACATGTAGTCTGTATAGTCAGATACAGCCATACCAGTATTATTACTAATAGAATGTATTTATATAAAATGTACCGTTTAGAAGATTTCCCTATTTCTATATCCATTGTCCACACACATCAGTCAGGCCGTTGCCCCTGGTTACGACCACCGCGGCCATGTAGTAGTGGTGGTCGGCTTGCTCTGAGGTAACTGCTGTATTGTGAACGTACATTACATGAGCGGCGCAGACACATCTTAGGGTTGTAGCATTTTTGTCTGCGCTTCCAAAACGCAGAGAAACGGATCCTGTTCCAAGATCAGTTCATCTCTATGGAGCAGGATCCGGTTATAAAGTCTGCGTTTTGGACGGATCCTGACCATTGCGTATAGGACTGGTAGCGTCCAAAACGCAGATGTGAATGTACCCTAAGATGTGTCTGCGCCGCTCATGTAATGTGCGTTCACAATGCAGCAGTTACCTCAGAGCAAGCCGGCCACCACTACTACATGGCCACAGTGGTCGTAACCAGGGGCAACGGCCTGACTGATGTGTGTGGACAATGGATATAGAAATAGGAGAATCTTCTAAACGGTACATTTTATATAAATACCTTCTATTAGTGATAATACTGGTATGGCTATATCTAAGTATACAGACTACATGTGTGAGGTGGGAATACCCCTTTAAGGGAAACCTCAGCAAAAACCAGGCCTCAAACATGAATGGAGGTCTGCTGCACTGTCCAGCAGCGAGGGGGAGGTGAAGAGCTTGTGCTCCATTAAATGTAATTCAGCAAGAAAAACAAGTCACTTGTCATTTTTTTTTTCCTGTTACGTCATTACAATGGCGCCCCCTGGTGTTTCATCTGTACAGCAATGGGCACATCCACCAGCCATATCTATTAACAGCTGGTACAGTCACAGGGGAGAGGTGCAGAAGAGTGGGCACACTCCCTGAGCTGTGATAGAGGGCTGCAGCCGAAAGAACACAACGCCCCCTGAGATGTAATAGAGAGTTGTAGCAGAAAGGACACATCCCTGAGCTGTGATAGGGAGAGATCTGCAGAGGGAAGGACACTCCCCCTGAGCTGTGATAGGGAGAGATCTGCAGCGGGAAGGACACTCCCCCTGAGCTGTGATAGGGAGAGATCTGCAGCGGGAAGGACACTCCCCCTGAGCTGTGATAGGGAGAGATCTGCAGCGGGAAGGACACTCCCCCTGAGCTGTGATAGGGAGAGATCTGCAGCGGGAAGGACACTCCCCCTGAGCTGTGATAGGGAGAGATCTGCAGCGGGAAGGACACTCCCCCTGAGCTGTGATAGGGAGAGATCTGCAGCGGGAAGGACACTCCCCCTGAGCTGTGATAGGGAGAGATCTGCAGCGGGAAGGACACTCCCCTGAGCTGTGATAGGGACAGAGCTGCAGCCAAATGGACACGCCCCCGAGCTACTAGCCGGATCTCTGAACACAGGGCTTTTGTCATGTACCCCTTCAGAACCCCCAATAATAAATGTATTCCTGGGGCTGTATAATAATACAACCAGCGGGATGAGCAGGTGTGAACAGTGCTGAGATGGCGGCCATATTGCTGAAGAGCAGACACAGCGACACCGAGACTCATTCACAACAGTGGAGGTTCCTGTGTTTACGATCAGGGCGACAAATCCAGCCCCAGAAGCTCCAGTGTGAATGAGAGGTGTGAAGCTGGGTGACGGCTCCAGGCACCTGCAGGACCCCACACTGACCCCTCTCGCTCCTCTGAGACTTTACCTGATTTTTGGACGTCTGCTTTGTCCACCTTCATCTCCTGCTCCTCTGGGGCCCCGGAGCCCCCCTCCAGGCTGTCAGTGTTGTCCAGGAAGGTGACAGTCTGTGTGTTTGACTCATCGTGTGGAGTTTCTGGATTGAGGGGTGCAGGGGTCTGGGGGTTCTCCCGGCTGTCCTGCGGTACCTCCTCATTCTCTGTCCAGCCCTCAACATCCGGCTCCTCACCCCGCGGCTGATCTCCTGTGGGGTAGTGCAGCTCCGTGATCTCCTGGTGACGAGGGGCCACAGTCAGGATAATGGACAGCAGAGGTTAGGGGGTAATGGGAGTCGTGGGGCAGCACAAGACAGATGGTGCAGAACCACAGCACTAAGAACGATGTCATCACCGAGCCAGACTCCGCCCCCTGCACCACATAACACTGTACAATGACATCACATTGAAACACAACATAAGGGGCCCTGCAGCATGGGGGATACTCACCGGGGTCTCATCATCTCCATCATCTGCAAGAGAAAGCAAAATCCTGTCAGTTACTGCCCCGGACACCAGGAGCCCCTCAGTGCACGGACCCCCGGATCCTGTCAGGACGTCTTCTCTTATCAGTCAAGGATGTCCCTCAACTTCCTCTCCCCCCCTCTTCTCCTGTAGGTCTCCCCCACCCTCCCTCTGCTCCTGTAGATATCCCCTTCCCCACCTCTAATCCTGTAGGTCCCCCTTCTTCTGTACATCTCCCCCTTCTTCTCCTGTAGGTCTCTCCCCTCTTCCGTAAGTCTTCCGTCTTTCAGCCCCGGATTCTCCGTCACTTACCGGCCGCAGTCTGTGAGATCCCGCACCCGAGCAGCGCAGTTATGATGCAGCAGTAAAGGCCCAGAAGCAGCAGAGCCTGCACCGTCCGGCCCCCCATTCTTCAGCGGACCTGACCCCGCAGTGAACTGACTGATAGCCCCTGGCTCCAGCTGCGGCCTAAACCAGAACCCGGAGCCCACCTAGCAAAGACTCCGACGAATCAGAAACCTCGGCTCTTCCACCTGGACCAATCAAGAAGCGTGAGCTGCACGCCAGCCAATCAGACGAGGCGGGAGGTACTTCCGGGCGAGGAGTTTCGTCAGCTAGATCAGCGACATGGCCCTCTCTGATTGGCTGCTACGTGAGATAGTAAACAAACTACAATTCCCGGCATCCCCTCCGTCTCCGCACTGTATAGGGTTCATGGGAAATGTAGTTTCAATGAAGAATTCTGTAAAGCCAGGATTATGTAAAGTGCAGTCAGTGAGAGAGTAGTCACCAGGCGCCAGTGATTACTATACTGTGGAGCTTCTATTTATATAGATGCAAATTACGTGCAGGGAAGTAGAGGCTTTGTCCAACTGACCAGTCTGCAGTTTATACCTTAAAGGGGTTGTGTCACTTCAGTAAATAGCATTTATCATGTAGATGCAGTTGATACCAGGGTCTGTGGTATTTCGTTCTGCTGGGGCGGTATTCTGTGCTGCACTACAGTATTGCAGGCCCGCCTACTTGTGTTGTCTTCCCCCCACTTGTTGGCCCCACTTATTTCTGTTGGCCCCACCTATTTCTGTTGGTGCCACCTATTACTGTTGGCTCTGCCTTTTTCTGTTGGCCCCGCCTATTTCTGCTAGCCACACCTACTTCTGTTGGCTCTGCCTATTTCTCTTGGCCCCACCTACTTCTGTCGTCCCCGCCTTCTGTCAGTTTGGACCCGGCTACAATGTGGGCCCACTTTAAATTTTGTTCCAATACCCAGTCCACCCCTGATGTGATGTATTCATTCTCTGCCGCAGAAAGTGGAGGCATCCGGGGTAATCTGTACTACTATTCCCATCATCCACGGTTAGGTAAGTAATACTGTGCATCACTGACATTAATAAGTCCCATCATCTCCACACCAGATAGCAGGAGTCATCCAGTCTGATGTCGGAGCTGTTCTGCAACTTTTGTGTTTCAATTCGTCACCATTTTCCAGATCTCTGCTTGTTGTCACACACTATAGCGCTGGCTGTTCTCCAGTGTGAAACCAGCCTTATATATCCAGAGCAGTCCTCTCACAGCTGAGGGTTTGTTACCATTGGACTGATACAAACAAGGATAGAAGAGATACTGGCAGCTCTGGCCACAGTCAGGTCAAGCAGACAGAGGTCATGCCCCCTCCAGCTAAGTCCCGCCCACTTTTCACTTTCCCTATGTGTGAACAGAGCCCTGGAGCGCGCCGCCGCTCTACATGTCTGCTGCTCGCTCTCACAGCCGGTTATAATGTCCTGGGTCTTTTCATCCGCGGCCGCCATGATCTGCATTACACGGCGCTCTGCGGTAACGCTATTATGTCTGTCCTTTAATCTCCAGGCCGGCGCAATAACATCTGAAACACCACCAGAATCTCTGCTGCAGTAATGGAGCCGTAATGCATCCTTTGTTCTTCAGAGACAGCATTAGGAAGACGCCCATGTAAGAACTATCACCCCCATCAGGAGCCAGAGGTGTTCGAGCCACAGGCAGCGCCCACAAGGAAGTCACGAGCGAAACCAGTAAAATGGGGGATAAAGAGCAACGCCACCCCGAGGCATCATTATCAGCACCCCAACAACAACTCCCATCATCCAGGGATTCTGTTGTTCTAAGAGTGAATCAATGCATCAAGTGCAGCTCATGGGGGTCATTCATCAAACGCTGTCTTTTTATGACAGTCTTTGTTTCCCCCCAAGTCAAGTGCTGCTGGAGGAGGCACCTAATTTATGACGAGGCGTGCGCCGGGAGTGAAAACTACACCAGCCCCCGACTGATAGCCCCCGACTGATAGCCCCCCCGACTGATAGCCCCCGACTGATAGCCCCCGACTGATAGCCCCCCCGACTGATAGCCCCCGACTGATAGCCCCCCGACTGATAGCCCCCCCGACTGATAGTCTCTGACTGATAGCCCCCGACTGATAGCCCCCGACTGATAGCCCCCCCGACTGATAGTCTCTGACTGATAGCCCCCTGACTGATAGCCCCCGACTGATAGCTCCCTGACTGATAGCCCCCCGACTGATAGCCCCCGACTGATAGTCTCTGACTGATAGCCCCCGACTGATAGCCCCCGACTGATAGTCTCTGACTGATAGCCCCCGACTGATAGCCCCCGACTGATAGCCCCCGACTGATAGCTCCCTGACTGATAGCCCCCGACTGATAGCCCCCCGACTGATAGCCCCCGACTGATAGCCCCCGACTGATAGCCCCCGACTTATAGCTCCCTGACTGATAGTCCCCGACTGATAGCTCCCTGACTGATAGCTCCCGACTTATAGCTCCCTGACTGATAGCCCCCCGACTGATAGCCCCCCGACTGATAGCCCCCGACTGATAGCCCCCCCGACTGATAGCCCCCGACTGATAGCCCCCCCGACTGATAGCCCCCGACTGATAGCCCCCCCGACTGATAGCCCCCGACTGATAGCCCCCCCGACTGATAGCCCCCAACTGATAGCCCCCCGACTGATAGCCCCCGACTGATAGCCCCCGACTGATAGCTCCCGACTGATAGCCCCGACTGATAGCCCCCCCGACTGATAGCCCCCGACTGATAGCCCCCCCGACTGATAGCCCCCGACTGATAGCCCCCGACTGATAGCTCCCCGACTGATAGCCCCCCGACTGATAGCCCCCCCGACTGATAGTCTCTGACTGATAGCCCCCGACTGATAGCCCCCGACTGATAGCCCCCCCGACTGATAGTCTCTGACTGATAGCCCCCTGACTGATAGCCCCCGACTGATAGCTCCCTGACTGATAGCCCCCCGACTGATAGCCCCCCCGACTGATAGTCTCTGACTGATAGCCCCCGACTGATAGCCCCCGACTGATAGCCCCCCCGACTGATAGTCTCTGACTGATAGCCCCCGACTGATAGCCCCCGACTGATAGCCCCCCCGACTGATAGTCTCTGACTGATAGCCCCTGACTGATAGCCCCCGACTGATAGCTCCCTGACTGATAGCCCCCCGACTGATAGCCCCCGACTGATAGTCTCTGACTGATAGCCCCCGACTGATAGCCCCCGACTGATAGTCTCTGACTGATAGCCCCCGACTGATAGCCCCGACTGATAGCCCCCGACTGATAGCTCCCTGACTGATAGCCCCCGGACTGATAGCCCCCGACTGATAGCCCCCGACTGATAGCCCCCGACTGATAGCCCCCGACTGATAGCCCCAGACTGATAGCCCCCGACTTATAGCTCCTGACTGATAGCCCCGACTGATAGCCCCCGACTGATAGCCCCCGACTGATAGCCCCCGACTTATAGCTCCCTGACTGATAGCCCCCGACTGATAGCTCCCTGACTGATAGCTCCCGACTTATAGCTCCCTGACTGATAGCCCGACTTGATAGCCCCCCGACTGATAGCCCCCGACTGATAGCCCCCCCGACTGATAGCCCGACTGATAGCCCCCCCGACTGATAGCCCCCGCTGATAGCCCCCGACTGATAGCCCCCCCGACTGATAGCCCCCCGACTGATAGCCCCCCCGACTGATAGCCCCCCGACTGATAGCCCCCGACTGATGCCCCGACTGATAGCCCCCCGACTGATAGCCCCGACTGATAGCCCCCGACTGATAGCCCCCTGACTGATAGCCCCCCGACTGATAGCCCCCCCGACTGATAGCCCCTGACTGATAGCCCCCGACTGATAGCCCCCGACTGATAGCCCCCGACTGATAGCCCCGACTGATAGCCCCCGACTGATAGCCCCATGATAGCCCCCTGATAGCTGATAGCCCCGACTGACTATAGCCCCCGACTGATAGCCCCCGACTGATAGCTGACCCGACTGATAGCCCCGACTGATAGCCCCGCCCGACTAGATGATAGCCCCCGACTGATAGCCCCCGACTGATAGCCCCGACTGATAGCCCCACTGACTGATAGCCCCCCTGAGACCCCAGACTGATAGCTCCCGACTGATAGCCCCCCGACTGATAGCCCCCCGACTGATAGCCCCCCGACTGATAGCCCCCCGACTGATAGCCCCTGACTGATAGCCCCCGATAGCTGATAGCCCAGACTGATAGCCCCCGACTGACTGATAGCCCCCGAGACTGATAGCCCCCGACTGATAGCCCCCCACTGATAGCCCCCACTGATAGCCCCCTGATAGCTGATAGCCCCCGATAGACTGATAGCCCCTGAAGCCCACTGATAGCCCCGACTGATAGCCCCGACTGATAGCCCCTGATAGCCTGATAGCCCCCGACTGATAGCTGATAGCCCCCGACTGATAGCCCCCGACTGATAGCCCCGACTGATAGCCCCGACTGATAGCCCCCCGACTGATAGCCCCCGACCCCCCGACTGATAGCCCCCGACTGATAGCCCCCCGACTGATAGCCCCCGACTGATAGCCCCCCCGACTGATAGCCCCCGACTGATAGCCCCGACTGGCCCCCACTGATAGCCCCCTGATAGCCCCCCCTGACTGAGCCCCGAGAGCTGACTAGCCAGACTGACGATAGCCCCAGACTGATAGCCCCCCGACTGATTAGCCCCCGACTGATAGCCCCCCGACTGATAGACTGATAGCCCCAGACTGATAGCCCCCCGACTGATAGCCCCCCGACTGATAGCCCCCTGATAGCCCCCCGACTGATAGCCCCCCCGACTGATAGCCCCCCTGATAGCCCCCCCGACTGATATAGCCCCCGACTGATAGCCCCCCGACTGATAGCCCCCGACTGATAGCCCCACTGATAGCCCCCCGACTGATAGCCCCCGACTGATAGCCCCCGACTGATAGCTGATAGCCCCCCGACTGATAGCCCCGACTGATAGCCCCTGATAGCCCCGACTGATAGCCCCCGACTGATAGCCCCCCCGACTGATAGCCCCAGACTGATAGCCCCCGACTGATAGCCCCGACTGATAGCCCCCGCTGACTACTGATGCCCCAGACTGATAGCCCCAGACTGATAGCCCCCGACTGATAGCTCCCGACTGATAGCCCCCGACTGATAGCCTCCGACTGATAGCCCCCGACTGATAGCCCCAGACTGATATCCCCCCCGACTGATATCCCCCGACTGATAGCCTCCGACTGATAGCCCCCGACTGATAGCCCCAGACTGATAGCCCCCGACTGATAGCTCCCGACTGATAGCCCCCGACTGATAGCTCCCGACTGATAGCCCCCGACTGATAGCCCCCGACTGATAGCTCCCGACTGATAGCCCCCGACTGATAGCCCCCGAATGATAGCCCTCGACTGATAGCCCCAGACTGATAGCCCCAGACTGATAGCCCCAGACTGATAGCCCCCGACTGATAGCCCCAGACTGATAGCCCCAGACTGATAGCCCCAGACTGATAGCCCCCGACTGATAGCCCCCGACTGATAGCCCCCGACTGATAGCCCCCGACTGATAGCCCCGACTGATAGCTCCCTGACTGATAGCCCCCGACTGATAGCTCCCGACTGATAGCCCCCGACTGATAGCCCCCGACTGATAGCCCAGACTGATAGCCCCCGACTGATAGCCCCAGACTGATAGCCCCAGACTGATAGTCCCAGACTGATAGCCCCCGACTGATAGCTCCCGACTGATAGCCCCCGACTGATAGCCCCCGACTGATAGCCCCAGACTGATAGCCCCGACTGATAGCCCCGACTGATAGCCCCCGACTGATAGCCCCAGACTGATAGCTCCCGAATGATAGCCCCCGACTGATAGCCCTATTTCATGGTAATAATACTAGATGCCTGATGTAACTTCCATGAGAGATCAGTTATTTGCAGGACATTTACTATCAAAAATGACTGATCTCAGATGGAAGTGACACAAACTGATCAAAACTGAAGCAAAAAAACCCGGATCAGTTATTTTTCATTTTTCTGATGGATCAGAAGAACGGAAAGCTAAATGCAGACATTGGTAGCGAGCCCGGCGTGGAGCAGCAGGGGGCAGCACTGAGCTACAGAAGGGTGCAGCTGGTATTGCCGTGTAGCCGGGCTGTCATAGGTATGAATGGGGTCGCAGTGCGATTCGCACGTTTGCAGGATTAGATTTTTTAGTGATTCTGGTTTGTGATCGCAGTCTGCAAAGTGCAGATCCACAAAACACAGTTTCATCATTGGAGACTTAATGTAGACTCAGTACTTCACCATTTTTCAAGATCTCTGCTTTATATCAGGGAATAGAAACATTCTTACCCTGAATGCTTCTCCCAGGACATGTTACAATGTATCAGTGTAGAGGATCCTGCTGCTGGTTACAATGTATCAGTGTAGAGGATCACGCTGCTGGTTACAATGTATCAGTGTAGAGGATCCTGCTGCTGGTTACAATGTATCAGTGTAGAGGATCCTGCTGCTGGTTACAATGTATCAGTGTAGAGGATCCTGCTGCTGGTTACAATGTATCAGTGTAGAGGATCCTGCTGCTGGTTACAATGTATCAGTGTAGAGGATTCCTGCTGCTGGTTACAATGTATCAGTGTTAGAGGATCCTGCTGCTGGTTACAATGTATCAGTGTAGAGGATCCTGCTGCTGGTTACAGTGTATCAGTGTAGAGGATCCTGCTGCTGGTTACAATGTATCAGTGTAGAGGATCACGCTGCTGGTTACAATGTATCAGTGTAGAGGATCCTGCTGCTGGTTACAATGTATCAGTGTAGAGGATCCTGCTGCTGGTTACAATGTATCAGTGTAGAGGATCCTGCTGCTGGTTACAGTGTATCAGTGTAGAGGATCACACTGCTGACTACAATGTATCAGTGTAGAGGATCACACTGCTGGTTACAATGTATCAGTGTAGAGGATCACGCTGCTGGTTACAATGTATCAGTGTAGAGGATCCTGCTGCTGGTTACAATGTATCAGTGTAGAGGATCACGCTGCTGGTTACAATGTATCAGTGTAGAGGATCCTGCTGCTGGTTACAATGGTATCAGTTGTAGAGGATCCTGCTGCTGGTTACCAATGTATCAGTGTAGAGGATCACGCTGCTGGTTACAATGTATCAGTGTAGAGGATCCTGCTGCTGGTTACAATGTATCAGTGTAGAGGATCCTTCTGCTGGTTACAATGTATCAGTGTAGGAGGATCACACTGCTGGTTACAATGGTATCAGTGTAGAGGATCCTGCTGCTGGTTACAATGTATCAGTGTAGAGGATCACACTGCTGGTTACAATGTATCAGTGTAGAGGATCCTGCTGCTGGTTACAATGTATCAGTGTAGAGGATCACACTGCTGGTTACAATGTATCAGTGTAGAGGATCACGCTGCTGGTTACAATGTATCAGTGTAGAGGATCACACTGCTGGTTACAATGTATCAGTGTAGAGGATCACGCTGCTGGTTACAATGTATCAGTGTAGAGGATCCTTCTGCTGGTTACAATGTATCAGTGTAGAGGATCACACTGCTGGTTACAATGTATCAGTGTAGAGGATCCTGCTGCTGGTTACAATGTATCAGTGTAGAGGATCACACTGCTGGTTACAATGTATCAGTGTAGAGGATCACACTGCTGGTTACAATGTATCAGTGTAGAGGATCACGCTGCTGGTTACAATGTATCAGTGTAGAGGATCACACTGCTGGTTACAATGTATCAGTGTAGAGGATCACACTGCTGGTTACAATGTATCAGTGTAGAGGATCCTGCTGCTGGTTACAATGTATCAGTGTAGAGGATCACACTGCTGGTTACAATGTATCAGTGTAGAGGATCACGCTGCTGGTTACAATGTATCAGTGTAGAGGATCACACTGCTGGTTACAATGTATCAGTGTAGAGGATCCTGCTGCTGGTTACAATGTATCAGTGTAGAGGATCCTGCTGCTGGTTACAATGTATCAGTGTAGAGGATCCTGCTGCTGGTTACAATGTATCAGTGTAGAGGATCACGCTGCTGGTTACAATGTATCAGTGTAGAGGATCCTGCTGCTGGTTACAATGTATCAGTGTAGAGGATCCTGCTGCTGGTTACAATGTATCAGTGTAGAGGATCCTGCTACTGGTTACAATGTATCAGTGTAGAGGATCACGCTGCTGGTTACAGTGTATCAGTGTAGAGGATCCTGCTGCTGGTTACAATGTATCAGTGTAGAGGATCCTGCTGCTGGTTACAATGTATCAGTGTAGAGGATCACGCTGCTGGTTACAATGTATCAGTGTAGAGGATCCTGCTGCTGGTTACAATGTATCAGTGTAGAGGATCCTGCTGCTGGTTACAATGTATCAGTGTAGAGGATCACGCTGCTGGTTACAATGTATCAGTGTAGAGGATCCTGCTGCTGGTTACAATGTATCAGTGTAGAGGATCCTGCTACTGGTTACAATGTATCAGTGTAGAGGATCCTGCTACTGGTTACAATGTATCAGTGTAGAGGATCACACTGCTGGTTACAATGTATCAGTGTAGAGGATCCTGCTACTGGTTACAATGTATCAGTGTAGAGGATCACGCTGCTGGTTACAGTGTATCAGTCTGTCCTGTGAGCTGTGGCAGGATGAGTGCGGCAGTGGGCACCTCTCTTGGCATCACAGCAGCACCCGGTGCCAGGCTGTAGTCAGATAACATGGGACGGGATCTTTCTTGGAGGACACAGAGGTGCAGCCAGCGGCCATTACTGCCTCATTACCAGAGCAGTGAAAGGGATTGATCCCTCCATAAAGCCGGGAATGCCACAATTAACCTACATGTAATTAAACGATGGCAGCCTTAATGGCGCGGTGATAAATCAGGATTTTATACCCAGAGGCAGAGACGGTAATACACTGCAGCATATGGGATTGATATTCATAGCGGGAGCACGAGGGGCGAGAAGACGCTCCTGTCACCACCTCCTTATAACCTGCAGGCGCTGTGCACCGGTCCTGCGCTCATCAGTCACAGTTCTGCTGGTGTCCTGCACATTGTGACTGCAGCTCTGCATGTGACTGGAGTATAAAACATGACGTAATTCAGACACCGACCCAACAGAGCGCCGCAGTGCACTCAGAAAGTAAAAACAGAATTATGAATGCTGCTCTGGATGTTACTAGATTACAAGCCTTAAGGGAGCCAGTGAGAACAAAACTGCTGGGGCTGGGCTGAGGAGACAGGATTCTGGCTGCAGCTCTGGATGTGAGAGGAGTATAAGGGTACGGCTACATGACGACTGCGACTTAAAGGGTACAACTACACTGCGACTTGAGTGGAATTTTTTTGAGACTGTTGTGTGACTCAATTGACTATCGTTGCAAAAACAGTTGCGGTACAAATAGTCGCGTGACAAATGTCGTCTAAGTCCTAGTCTAAGGCGTAACGCAGCTCCAGATCAGTACAAGACCTGATGTTATCTGCAGATTCATCCTCACCTCCCGCAGCCTCCATGCTGGGTTTTTCTTATTCTTTTATATTGGGGCTCATTTACTAACGCGTCGCCGCCTGTTTAAGTCTCATTTACCAGCTCTTTTTGCACCTGTTTTTGAGGCAAAGATAAATTCAGAAGTTTTCTAAGTTTTGCGCCTAATTTCCATCCTATTTATGTAGGTGCGCCTTATTTTGTCATAAAAACAGTCTAATTCACCCCAGGAATGGCGTACTTTTCTGTCTCTGTTTTGTACTTTCATTGAGATGTGCGCCAAAATTCAGCTGACTTGCGCCACATTTTCATGCGGATGCAATTTAGACCAGTTAGAGAATATGAACCTGTCTTACTAAACAACGACCACTAGAGGTCAGACTTAAACCAAAAAAGACAGGCCAGATTCATGAAAGGATAATAAATGAGGCGCAAATCGAAGACAGACTTTGCCAATACGCCATTGTTACTAGGCGAGCTTAGTGAATGTGCCCCATTGTTTACGTGGTTGATACAGTCTATAGAGGGGGGAGGGGGGAACCTTCTGAAATCTGCAGCATCGTTAGCTCTGAGAATTGCATCCAGTGCTAATTGTGGGAGCCGCGGCGATCTCCTCCGCACAAACAGCTCGTGTCATTCTGAAGAAGTGCGACCAGAAATGAATGGCGCAGTTCTTGGCAGCTGCCTGCTCATTACACTCCGTTACAATGGGCCAGGAACAGCTGCTCCTCCCGATTCTCTGCTCATTTCTGAGAGAAAAAGATACAAAATAACAGCAGAAAATTTCCTCCTGAAGTTAGAATGGAGTGAAGATACGTCACCTCGTGTCCCCTCATCAGGTACTAGATTAGGCCTCATTCACATTTCCGTTTTTCACGGACAGCACACAGACCCATTGATTTTTAGTGTTTGTTCACACATCAGTATTTTTTTAATGGCCCTGGGTCAGTGGAGAGATCCCTGAGACATGCAATATGTTGGTCGTGATGTGGACAAAACACGCCCATTGAAAAACTACGGAGACAAAATAGACGTCATCCATGCTCTGTTAGTGTTTCACGGACCATTGGCAGTGTCACGCGCAGGGCAAGAAATGGACACACGGATCCTTCATGACTGAGACGTCGACAGACTTTTCCACAGGCATCAAACGGACACGGAAATGTGAACTGTGACGCTTTATCCTGTCTTGCTCCGATGGGAGTCATTCTCCTGTATTTCTATGAGATGACTGTGGAATAATTACATGTTACCACCAGATGGCAGCAGAGCTGCACTCCTCATCCCTGATTTTAATAATTTTACTTAAGCTTTTTCTACGTTTTTATTTTCTGATTGTAGATTTTTTTTATCCTCCTGTCTTTACACTAACAGGCGGCCAAATTTCCTGAGATGTGAACCACGATTCAGAGATTTGCTGTACAGCAGCCACCTTGTAAGATCAGGGGGGGAAGACGACGTATCTTATGTGAGTGATTGGCCCAACGCTTCAGGTGACCATTAGAGTTGACGCCTCCCTGCCCCGAACTATGACTGCAACTTATACACTGCTCCATAGCTTTCTAGCAGGGTTTACATAGGACAGGAGAATACAGTCTATTGCTCCCTGTTATCAGACATTTCAGGGGAGAGGATGACTGTAGGACAGGAGAATACAGTCTATTGCTCCCTGTTATCAGCCATTTCAGAGGAGAGGATGACTGTAGGACAGGAGAATACAATCTATTGCTCCCTGTTATCAGCCATTTCAGAGGAGAGGATGACTGTAGGACAGGAGAATACAATCTATTGCTCCCTGTTATCAGCCATTTCAGGGGAGAGGATGACTGTAGGACAGGAGAATACAATCTATTACTCCCTGTTATCAGACATTTCAGGGGAGAGGATGACTGTAGGACAGGAGAATACAATCTATTGCTCCCTGTTATCAGCCATTTCAGAGGAGAGGATGACTGTAGGACAGGAGAATACAATCTATTGCTCCCTGTTATCAGACATTTCAGGGGAGAGGATGACTGTAGGACAGGAGAATACAGTCTATTGCTCCCTGTTATCAGCCATTTCAGAGGAGAGGATGACTGTAGGACAGGAGAATACAATCTATTGCTCCCTGTTATCAGCCATTTCAGGGGAGAGGATGACTGTAGGACAGGAGAATACAATCTATTGCTCCCTGTTATCAGCCATTTCAGGGGAGATGATGACTGTAGGACAGGAGAATACAATCTATTGCTCCCTGTTATCAGACATTTCAGAGGAGAGGATGACTGTAGGACAGGAGAATACAGTCTATTGCTCCCTGTTATCAGACATTTCAGGAGAGAGGATGACTGTAGGACAGGAGAATACAATCTATTGCTCCCCGTTATCACACATTTCAGGAGAGAGGATGACTGTAGGACAGGAGAATACAGTCTATTGCTCTCTGTTATCAGACATTTCAGGGAGAGGATGACTGTAGGACAGGAGAATACAGTCTATTGCTCCCTGTTATCAGACATTTCAGGGGAGAGGATGACTGTAGGACAGGAGAATACAATCTATTGCTCCCTGTTATCAGACATTTCAGAGGAGAGGATGACTGTAGGACAGGAGAATACAATCTATTGCTCCCTGTTATCAGACATTTCAGGGGAGAGGATGACTGTAGGACAGGAGAATACAATCTATTGCCCCCTGTTATCAGCCATTTCAGAGGAGAGGATGACTGTAGGACAGGAGAATACAATCTATTGCCCCCTGTTATCAGCCATTTCAGAGGAGAGGATGACTGTAGGACAGGAGAATACAATCTATTGCTTCCTGTTATCAGACATTTCAGGGGAGAGGATGACTGTAGGACAGGAGAATACAGTCTATTGCTCCCTGTTATCAGACATTTCAGGAGAGAGGATGACTGTAGGACAGGAGAATACAATCTATTGCTCCCTGTTATCAGCCATTTCAGGGGAGAGGATGACCGTAGGACAGGAGAATACAATCTATTGCTCCCTGTTATCAGCCATTTCAGAGGAGAGGATGACTGTAGGACAGGAGAATACAATCTATTGCTCCCTGTTATCAGCCATTTCAGGGGAGAGGATGACTGTAGGACAGGAGAATACAATCTATTGCTCCCTGTTATCAGACATTTCAGGGGAGAGGATGACTGTAGGACAGGAGAATACAATCTATTGCTCCCTGTTATCAGACATTTCAGGGGAGAGGATGACTGTAGGACAGGAGAATACAATCTATTACTTCCTGTTATCAGCCATTTCAGGGGAGAGGATGACTGTAGGACAGGAGAATACAATCTATTGCTCCCTGTTATCAGACATTTCAGGGGAGAGGATGACTGTAGGACAGGAGAATACAATCTATTGCTCCCTGTTATCAGCCATTTCAGGGGAGAGGATGACTGTAGGACAGGAGAATACAATCTATTGCTCCCTGTTATCAGACATTTCGGGGGAGTGGATGACTGTAGGACAGGAGAATACAATCTATTACTCCCTGTTATCAGACATTTCAGGGGAGTGGATGACTGTAGGACAGGAGAATACAATCTATTGCTCCCTGTTATCAGACATTTCAGGAGGGGAGAGGATGACTGTAGGACAGGAGAATACAGTCTATTGCTCCCTGTTATCAGCCATTTCAAGGGAGAGGATGACTGTAGGACAGGAGAATACAATCTATTGCTCCCTGTTATCAGACATTTCAGGGGAGAGGATGACTGTAGGACAGGAGAATACAATCTATTACTCCCTGTTATCAGCCATTTCAGGGGAGAGGATGACTGTAGGACAGAAGATTACAGTCTATTGCTCCCTGTTATCAGACATTTCAGGGGAGAGGATGACTGTAGGACAGGAGAATACAATCTATTGCTCCTTGTTATCAGACATTTCAGGGGAGAGGATGACTGTAGGACAGGAGAATACAATCTATTGATCCCTGTTATCAGACATTTCAGGGGAGAGGATGACTGTAGGACAGGAGAATACAATCTATTGCTCCCTGTTATCAGACATTTCAGAGGAGAGGATGACTGTAGGACAGGAGAATACAATCTATTGCTCCCTTTTATCAGACATTACAGGGGAGAGGATGACTGTAGGACAGGAGAATACAATCTATTGCTCCCTGTTATCAGCCATTTCAGGGGAGAGGATGACTGTAGGACAGGAGAATACAATCTATTGCTCCCTGTTATCAGACATTACAGAGGAGAGGATGACTGTAGGACAGGAGAATACAATCTATTGCTCCCTGTTATCAGACATTACAGAGGAGAGGATGACTGTAGGACAGGAGAATACAATCTTTAGGGTTACCAGGGTGTCCGGTGTCTTCCCGGTGGGAGATGATATTTCAGACGGGTGCAAATACCAGAGGATCCATATATAAACAGCTAATGCCATTAGGGAGCTGCGCTCAGGTTAGCGCCCGGCCCAGGTGACTCCCAGCGTCCGGTCATGCAAGATTAGTCAAGAAAAGGAACATTCCTGAATGACTGATTCTGATATCACCGATCACAGGTTCCCTGCGAGCGCTGCTGACAGCAGATCCCTCCGGATCATTGTCGCCATGGCAATGAAATGTATTCATTGAGCCTTCGTTTAACTTGGAGATGTTTTGCTTTGTAGGATTTGATACTTTGTATCCAGGGTTGGGTCAGTGACCTCATGTACATGACCAGTGTGGTGGATGTAGCCTGCAGGGGGCAGCATATTTTTCAATGAAAATAGTGCTAACAGAACCAGATTTATCAGAATGGCGCATGTACCACAATTAATTGGCACATTTTAATAATGCAGTTTGTCACGCCCCATTTTATACACCCCCTCTGTTTCTCAGGCTTTGTTCTAGTGATGGCCGTGGTCACAGTGGTCAGACCTGTGATGATTGGACATTTGGCAGCCAGCCTAGTGATGGAGAGCCAACCAATATAACCCCCCCTGGAGTGAGGCAGGAGGCAGAGTGTTATCAGCAATGAGTGTTATGGCTCCACCCCAAGTAACAAGAGTTATGGCCCCACCCCTGAGGAGTAATGAGGCTTATGATCTAACCCCTAGGGAATAATTAGTGTTTTCTCCCTGCCCCCCAGGGAGTAACAAGTGTTGTACCCTCACCCCCTTGGAGTAACAAGTGTTCTGACACTGCCCCAAGGAGTAATGTATGTTCTGACTCTGCCCCAAGGAGTAATAAATGTCCTGACTCTGACCCCAAGGAGTAATGCATGTTCTGACTCTGCCCCCAAGGAGTAATGAATTTTCTGACTCTACCCCCAAGGAGTAATGTATGTTCTGACTCTGCCCCCAAGGAGCAATGAATGTTCTGACTCTGCCCCCAAGGAGCAATGTATGTTCTGGCTCTGCCCCAAGGAGAAATGTATGTTCTGGCTCTGCCCCCAAGGAGCAATGTATGTTCTGACTCTGCCCCCAAGGAGCAATGTATGTTCTGACTCTGCCCCCAGGGAGCAATGTATGTTCTGACTCTGCCCCCAAGGAGTAATGAATTTTCTGACTCTGCCCCCAAGGAGTAATGTATGTTCTGACTCTGCCCCCAAGGAGCAATGTATGTTCTAACTCTGCTCCCAAGGAGTAATTAATTTTCTGACTCTGCCCCCAAGGAGTAATGTATGTTCTGACTCTGCCCCCAAGGAGCAATGTATGTTCTAACTCTGCTCCCAAGGAGTAATTAATTTTCTGACTCTGCCCCCAAGGAGCAATGAATGTTCTGACTCTGCCCCCAAGGAGTAATGAATTTTCTGACTCTGCCCCAAGGAGTAATAAATGTCCTTACTCTGCCCCCAAGGAGTAATGTATGTTCTGACTCTGCCCCCAAGGAGCAATGAATGTTCTGACTCTGCTCCCAAGGAGTAATGAATGTTTTGACTCTGCCCCCAAGGAGCAATGTATGTTCTGGCTCTGCCCCCAAGGAGCAATGTATGTTCTGGCTCTGCCCCCAAGGAGCAATGTATGTTCTGACTCTGCCCCAAGGAGTGATGAATTTTTCTGACTCTGCCCCAAGGAGTAATGAATTTTCTGACTCTGCCCCAAGGAGTAATAAATGTCCTGACTCTGCCCCAAGGAGTAATGTATGCTCTGACTCTGCCCCAAGGAGCAATAAATGTTCTGACTCTGCCCCAAGGAGTAATGAATGTTCTGACTCTGCCCCAAGGAGCAATGTATGTTCTGACTCTGCCCCCAAGGAGTAATAAATGTTCTGACTCTGCCCCAAGGAGTAATGAATGTTCTGACTCTGCCCCCAAGGAGTAATAAATGTCCTGACTCTGCCCCCAAGGAGTAATGAATGTCCTGACTCTGCCCCCAAGGAGTAATGAATGTTCTGACTCTGCCCCCAAGGAGTAATAAATGTCCTGACTCTGCCCCCAAGGAGTAATGAATGCTCTGACTCTGCCCCTCAGGTATACTGCAGTCCTGTATCTGTGAAGGAGAACTGTATGAACAGCAGCCCCATGCTCAGACTGAGCTTTCTGGTTCATAGACAAAACACTGAGACTGTGGTGAATACTGCCCCCGTACAGGGCACCAGAGGAGGCAAGTAACAGTGCAGATATATAAGTACTATTCCCGGTCCTCATACGTTCGGGGGACTGTCCAGGTCCGGGGCTCTTTTCCATACATTCTGCGCTCCTTATACACACGTGTCATATGATAACGGCGCCATGTGTCAGCAGTTGATTTTGGCATCCTCCATGTAAATTGCAGGTATCTCTCTCGTGTTTCTCGGGCCCCCGGCACGTTATAGCTATGTCTGGGTGATGGGAGTCGCGTGGCACTGCGATTAGTGTCCTGCCAGCATCGGTGTCCTTGCAGCTGTCGCTGTGATTTGTGCATTCTGTGCATGTCATTACTGGGGATGGGATGAACAGTATGGCAGCCATTAGCAGAAATGTGCACACAGTGGGGGCCATCTCTTCCCAGCAGCCCCCGGAGCTTCGCATCCATTTGTCATTTACTGTGGCTGTTACAGGGTTAATGGGAGGCAAAGAGTGACAGACACAAGATGGAGAAGGATTCCCGGAAGGATCAGCAGTGGATCGCATGTCCCTCCTCACACTGCGCGGCCTGCAGAGGGCGCTGTGCTCATATCAATCCTGCTGGTCACTCTGAGCATAGTGTGAATAGTGACCGATCAGCTGATGTCTGCAGACTTCATACCTGCTGCGTGCGTCCGATGTGTTCATGGTATGCGGTACCTGATTGACCCCCATTGGATTTACCTGTGATGCACCCTCATAACTGATACATTGGGGGTCATTCCCTAACATCACTACACCAGTTCTTTGGACTTTTTTTAAACGCCAGTGTGACAATACTTAATTCATTGGCCATTCTGACGCTGTGCCCTGGAAACAGGAGTAAAAAAGTAGTGAGAACGTCTCCAGTCGGGGCTCTCAGCGGGGCTGGTGTGGTTTTCACTTCAGGCGCACGGACTGCTGGAGGTAATGATTATGCGCGCAGGTGCTATCACGGGCCGGTGTAAAAAGACTGTCTTTGATACATGACCTCCATTGTTTTCTGCCTGGTGTGAGCCCAGAAGAGGCGGGACTTTATAGTTTTGTCAGTGTCATGCTCCGCCCCCTCAGGCCCTGCATCAGGCGGGACGGAGTGACTTCCCCAGGCTTCAGGGTGCCCCTATAATATGTGAGAGGGTTTATGGAGGCTTGTCTGACAGTGCAGGATCCTTTAGACGTGTGAAGCCTCAGATATGACGGCGGTGACCTGCGGATCACCTGCACCCCTCCCCCGTTGCCGGCAGAAGTTTTAGGGCAGCGATAAATCCCGGGAGCGGGACGAGGATGTATTTTCTCCCAGAGCGCAGCGTTTATTGTCACCCCAATGAGGGGACTCTGTGTACAGTACAATCTCAGACTATTCTCTACCGCGGCGGAATAATCGCCATATATTACTGCGTCGGATATTTATCGCCCATTCACACCCTGTCAGGAAGACGACGAATAAAACACCCGCAAAACTTTATTTTTGCCTCCAGGATTCGTTCTTCCTTCTCCTGGAGAACAGTTTTATGTCCCATATAATAAGTAGAGAGGCCGTTGTGGCTCCATCACGTGCGTGCCGCCGGCTTTTATGGCCTCGCTCCGCCGCTCTGCAGCAAATAAAGCCAAACTTAATTCCTATTATTCAAATATTTGTGTTTCCGGAGCTGCTCGGCTCCGCTGTTCTGTATTCGTCACAGCGACATTGTATTTTCTGCTGAAATCCTTCACTGTATTGTTATTAGCCGGAGAGAAGAATGGGAGAAGTCGGAGAAGTCACAGGTTTAACCATTCGGGCGCGGCTGGATCTATAGGCGCAGATCTCTCGTGTATCTGACCGCAGAGCGCCCCCCGTGTTCTCTTCCACCCCACAATCGTGGCGCTGCAGCAGAGACCCCAACATCCACTACACGGGGCATAAGGAGAAGGGGATCCAGAAAATGGGGCGCAGTGTCTGATGGGCGGCGGTCGAGGGTTTGTATACGGCATAGGAGCAGAGTCCAGATTGGTATACGGCGTCACGTGTACGCTTAGATAAGTGGGACCTGTGGCCCTCTAGGACTAGGGCCCCAGATAATGTTGTAGCTTTGGCAGCTCATTGTGGACAACAACGCCCATCCTGCGATTGCTCATACTCTATAATCCCGGCCTCTCGTGGCTTTGTTGTGTGGGGGTGGCGGTATTTTGGGAGCAGTTAGGCCTTTGATGCCACCCTTCCCCCGGCCTGTATACTGGGGGCTGGTAATCGGCCATTACGGTCGCAGCTTCTTGCGCCATGTTCTCACACGTTTCAGCTTTTGCAGTTTCTTTTGTTATTTTCCTTTTATTTCACCGTGAAATTTCCTTTTCTCTCCTGACAAATAAGGATTGTGATTTCAGTGGTTTCCGACCCCCTCCCCCGTTATCTCCAGCGTCCCGCTAATATTCTCCAAATGTGACATTAATGGGCGGCACAGCGCATGTCTTGGGGGTCTGCACGTGGAGGATCGGCCGCACGCTCCGCTTACTGATCAGGCTTCTCCTTTGAAGTTGGGGGAGAACATTAGACTCGGGGAATTTGACGCTTCTCGGCTTTAGTTCTGTCATTTTGGATAAAAAGCTTTTGTTGAATATGAAATAATAAAGCTCCAGATGTGCGGAGAAGAGATGAAAGCGAAGCAACCGCCGCAAACAACATGGACGCCACGTCTGATGGCTTCTCACTCTCGGGGTGTAGCTCTCCTGCAGGTTTCCATGCTGTAGAGTCCGTTCTTCACATCGCCTCACCCTTTATGACCTGCTCATGTCCGTCAGAGTCCGGAGGATGGCGCCAGTAGGTGACGATCATTCAGTCCAGCAGTGGGGGGATCATTGCTCTTCTCCCCAGAAGATACCCTGCCCCCCTCAGAACACCTTGAGGCCCAGACTAATGACCTCTCCAGACATGACCACCAGAAGCAGAGTAATGGACCTGAATATTCAGCTTTTAATGGGGTTGTCCAAATCTGCGATCCTCGGCCATCGTGTCCCCCGAAGTTCTCAGCTGCTCATATAATTTTATGAGGTGCAGTAAGCAAACACATCGGAGAATTACACCGTGTCCTAAACGAGGTCATTAATGGCCGGTGCGGTCCTGATGGTAACGAGATTGATGAGCACACACTATTATACAGAGCGGCCGTTACAAGCACCCGGCGGGCAGTAAAACGTTATGTGCTGTAATCACAGCTGACGACCGGTGAGAGCTGGAAATACCTGCTAATGAGGAACGTCCACAAAGGATGGGAAACGCCAACCAACTGCAAAGTACGGTGCATCAGGGGGTCATCTACAAAGTAACCCCCTAAATCATGTGTAGGTGCTGCCACCGGAGACAACTCAATGCCTGCAGACACTTCTACATTACTTATCCTGTACTGATCCTGAGTTACATCCTGTATTATACTCCAGAGCTGCACTCACTATTCTGCTGGTGCAGTCACTGTGTACATACATTACTTATCCTGTACTGATCCTGAGTTACTTCCTGTATTATACTCCAGAGCTGCACTCACTATTCTGCTGGTGCAGTCACTGTGTACATACAATACTTATCCTGTACTGATCCTGAGTTACATCCTGTATTTATACTCCAGAGCTGCACTCACTATTCTGCTGGTGCACTCACTGTGTACATACATTACTTATTCCTGTACTGATCCTGAGTTACATCCTGTATTATTACTCCAGAGCTGCACTCACTATTTCTGCTGGAGCAGTCACTGGTGTACATATATTACTTATCCTGTACTGATCCTGAGGTTACATCCTGTATTATACTCCAGAGCTGCACTCACTATTCTGCCGGTGCAGTCACTGTGTACATACATTACTTACCCTTTACTGATCCTGAGTTACATCCTGTATTGTACTCCAGAGCTGCACTCACTATTCTGCTGGTGCAGTCACTGTTGTACATACAGTACATGACTTATCCTGTACTGATCCTGAGTTACATCCTGTATTTATACTCCAGAAGCTGCACTCACTATTCTGCTGGTGCAGTCACTGTGTACATACATTACTTATCCTGTACTGATCCTGAGTTACATCCTGTATTATCCTCCAGAGCTGCACTCACTATTCTGCTGGTGCAGTCACTGTGTACATACATTACTTATCCCTGTACTGATCCTGAGTTACATCCTGTATTATACTCCAGAGCTGCACTCACTATTCTGCTGGTGCAGTCACTGTGTACATGCATTACTTATCCTGTACTGATCCTGAGTTACATCCTGTATTATACTCCAGAGCTGCAATCACTATTCTGCTGGTGCAGTCACTGTGTACATACATTACTTATCCTGTACTGATCCTGAGTTACATCCTGTATTATACTCCAGAGCTGCACTCACTATTCTGCTGGTGCAGTCACTGTGTACATACATTACTTATCCTGTACTGATCCTGAGTTACATCCTGTATTATACTCCAGAGCTGCACTCACTATTCTGCTGGTGCAGTCACTGTGTACATACATTACTTATCCTGTACTGATCCTGAGTTACATCCTGTATTATACTCCAGAGCTGCACTCACTATTCTGCTGGTGCAGTCACTGTGTACATACATTACTTATCCTGTACTGATCCTGAGTTACATCCTGTATTATACTCCAGAGCTGCACTCACTATTCTGCTGGTGCAGTCACTGTGTACATACATTACTTATCCTGTACTGATCCTCAGTTACATCCTGTATTATACTCCAGAGCTGCACTCACTATTCTGCTGGTGCAGTCACTGTGTACATACATTACTTATCCTGTACTGATCCTGAGTTACATCCTGTATTATACTCCAGAGCTGCAATCACTATTCTCTGGGTGCAGTCACTGTGTACATACATTACTTATCCTGTACTGATCCTGAGTTACATCCTGTATTATACTCCAGAGCTGCACTCACTATTCTGCTGGTGCAGTCACTGTCCATAGCACATGCATCGTCCCACGCACGGTGACTAGGAGGCCATTACTGACTTCCCACACCCTGAAACAGCAGGAAGTGACATCAAGGACAAGAGATGTAAAGATGGAGGAAATCAAGGTCCAAGTGTCTGGGGGGAGGGGAGACGCTTCTGTCCCTGGGGTTAACACATGAATCCCACACACAATTCTTTACACATTCGGAATATCTGATACATCCTGTGTATATCTCCGTCTTAACTGTCATCTTATTCATGAACCAGGAAGCTCAGGATGATCAGATCTACAGTTCCCTTCCAGACAGGAGAATGCAGGGAATTGTGGGAGCGCAGGCTGACTATAAATGATGAGATGACTCCAGGATGTGTAGACGCTCGAGATCTATGGGGGTGTCCTGGGGTCGCCCCATAATTAGGACGTCAGTCATGTAACCATTTTAAACCTTTGTCGTCAGTGAATGGAAACATTCATCGTTTGCATAGAAAAAGGCTGGAAACCCCCGAGCTATGGTTAACTACGGCAAACCCAACGGGCAGCATGAATCCCTCCTGCCTGGTGGTTTGGTACAATGTATCAGTCTTACTAACACTGACACACTGTGACGACTAACAAGCTGATGCAGGTCAGGGCAGGTTTTCATAATCCTATCATGACAGCAGCAGAGAGTAAGAAATGGGAGGAACTAAACACAAAGGGATTTCTTTACAACAGATGGTGCACTCTTGTGTAGTATATCGGCACTGAATCTGTCACGCCATGTTGTGGCCGAATCTTCGACTTCACCCCGCTCATGCCACATCTAAAAAAGGGAGGGAAGGGGCCGGCAGGGGTTTTGGGGTTCCTGTACCCCCGCATTGTCTCCAGTAATAGCAGAGCAATCTAATTACCCCATGTGTTACTGGAAGATGGGAGGATGATGAGAACAGTACTCCCGCTCATCACCTGGTTTCCTGTTTGGTATTGGACATAGGAGCCTCTCTGGGGGCAGAGATCTATATTGGGGGCTCAGAGACCCCCACCGCCATGTACTTACATCAGAGTAATGACATTACCTGCAGCTTCTGTCCCTCAGGGACGATTTACATTTCCACACGACACAAATATGCTCTGCTGACGAACCCTATAATAATATTTTTTTACAATGTATCGGCGCAGGTAACACGTAGCAGTCGGACGGTTGTATTCTTGTACATTCTGTGCGCTGTGATGATCTCTGCTACATCTAATGAACAGTGTCAAGGAGGTTGTGAAATGTGCAGGCCCAGATGTGAGGAGTCTTATACAAGGATAGTATATAGGGCCCCCATGGACCCCATACTGGAGGATCGGGAAATGTTCTGCTGTTCAGCTTTGATGAGACCACGTGTTTAGGTATAACAAAGCATCATGGGGAAGAGCAACAAACTGGACGCCAAACGACCGAAGCTGAGGAAAATCTTAATAATAATCATGGCGGATGGGGAGATGCCATCCATATACTGATGAATAGAGAGCAGTGATAAGAAGCCGCCATCAGACGCAGCACCAGAGCCTATAGTAGGGCCCGATGGGGTATTTGTCAGCCTCAGATGGGCATCACCTCTCCATTACTGGCGTCATTCCCTCCCCTATATTGTCCCATCAGGGTCTTATTCTGTCTCCCATAATGCAGTGCAGCAGAATAATGAGAAGCAGCCTATTGTATGGTAGATTAATCAATCCTGTCTATTGTGGAGAGGTAGTATACTGTACAGCAGATATGACAAGTCTGTGCAGCATGGAGAGGTAGTATACTGTACAGCAGATATGACAAGTCTGTGCAGCATGGAGAGGTAGTATACTGTACAGCAGATATGACAAGTCTGTGCAGCATGGAGAGGTAGTATACTGTACAGCAGATATGACAAGTCTGTGCAGCATGGAGAGGTAGTATATAACAGCAGATATGACAAGTCTGTGCAGCATGGTAGTATATGGATAGTATACTGCTACAGCAGATATGACAAGTCTGTGCAGCATGGAGAAGTAGTATACTGTACAGCAGATATAACAAGTCTATGAAGCATGGTGAGGTAGTATACTGTACAGCAGATACGACAAGTCTATGAAGCATGGTAAGGTAGTATACTGTACAGTAGATATGACAAGTCTGTGCAGCATGGAGAGGTAGTATATTAAACAGCAGATATGACAAGTCTGTGCAGCATGGAGAAGTAGTATACTGTACAGCAGATATGACAAGTCTGTGCAGCATGGAGAGGTAGTATATTAAACAGCAGATATGACAAGTCTGTGCAGCATGGTGAGGTAGTGTACTGTACAGCAGATATGACAAGTCTGTGCAGCATGGAGAGGTAGTATACTGTACAGCAGATATGACAAGTCTGTGCAGCATGGAGAGGTAGTATATTAAACAGCAGATATGACAAGTCTGTGCAGCATGGTGAGGTAGTATACTGTACAGCAGATATGACAAGTCTGTGCAGCATGGAGAGGTAGTATATGTACAGGATATAACAAGTCTGTGCAGCATGGAGAGGAAGTATATTGTGCAGCAGATATGACAAGTCTATGCAGCATGGAGAGGTAGTATACTGTACAGCAGTTATAACAAGTCTGTGCAGCATGGGGGCAGTATACTGTACAGCAGATTGAATTCTGTGCGCCTCCCTACGTGCAGCTGGTTGTGCTCAGATACGGGTCACCCAGACAATCCACGCTCTCTGGTATGTACACCACTCACAATGCAGCCATAGACTGAGACTAGAATATGAAATGTGTCTTTTATGTCTACATTTTTGTCGCGTTTCCAGCAACTGAGGGGTTAAGCTGTGGTCCCTGTGGCTTGGGGTTGTCAGTTTTGTGTGTTGTCAGTTCCTGTTGGTAGAACAAGTATTTGCTTTGCTCCTCCCCCAGCGCTGGTCACCGCAGCGTTTACTGAAGATGATCCCTCTTTGTAATTAGAGGTTGTGGAGCAGAGCGCTGTGGTGGCCGCAGCCTCAGGAGCTATTGGATTCCACTTCCCATCATCCGCACTTTGTTTACTCATTCAGATTGGACCGTCGTGGCGGATTCGCTATGATTTACTGCTCTGGGCCTCCAATAATTAGAGTCAAATCCCACGTTTTATATATTATTGATGGAGTCCAGCCGTTCCCAGAGCAGGTGAGGCGGCGATTATTAATGTACTATACGTGTGTGTGTTATATGTGTATATATTGTTATTATTGATACAGATGATATAGATCTGCATGACATTGTTGTGATACAGATGATATAAATCCTGCATGTACATGTGTGTGTATACAGATGTATATAGATCCTGCATGTACATGTGTGTGTATATATATATGATATATAATCACTGCATGTACATGTGTGTGTATACAATGTATGTATACTGATCCTCATGTCATGTGTGTGTATGTATGATGTATATGTGTATATCCTGCATGTACATGTGTGTGTATATATATATGTATACAATATTCGATGCCTGGATTACTGGGCGAATATAGAAAGATATATACAGTCACCTTGGTCTATAATACTATATGGTGGAGCAGGAGGAGACAGCGTCATGTGGTGAAATGAAAAGAAGCAGGAGGAGACAGCGCCGTGTGGTGGAGCAGGAGGAGACAGCGCCGTGTGGTGGAGCAGGAGAGACAGCGCCGTGTGCGTGAGCAGGAGGAGACAGCGCCGTGTGGGTGGAGCAGGAGGAGTGGTGAGGCGGGCGGAGCAGGAGGAGACAGCGCCATGTGGTGGAGCAGGAGGAGACAGCGCAGCGCTGTGGTGGAGCAGGAGGAGACAGCGCCATGTGGTGGAGCAGGAGGAGACGAGACAGCGCCGTGTGGTGGGTGGAGCAGGAGGAGACAGCGCCATGTGTGGAGCAGGCGCGCCGTGTGGTGGAGCAGGAGGAGACAGCGCCGTGTGTGGTGGGGGAGACAGCTGCAGAGGAGGAGACGCGCCGTGTGAGCAGGAGGAGCGGCGAGCAGGAGGAGACGGCGCCGTGTGTCGGAGCAGGGAGGAGTGTGGTGGAGCAGGAGGAGACGGCCAGCCGTGTGTGGAGCAGAGAGGAGGATGTGGTGAGCAGGAGGAGACGGTGTGGTGGAGCAGGAGGAGACAGCGCGTGTGGTGGAGCAGGAGGAGACAGGCGCGCCGTGTGGTGGAGCGGAGGAGACAGGCGCAGTGTGGTGGCAGGAGGAGACGGAGCAGCCCGTGTGGTGGAGCAGGAGGAGACGCGCATGTGGTGGAGGCAGGAGGAGACAGCGCCGTGTGGTGGAGCAGGAGGAGACAGCGCCGTGTGGTGGAGCAGGAGGAGACAGCGCCGTGTGGTGGAGCATGAGGAGACCGCGCCGTGCGGTGGAGCAGGAGGAGACAGCGCCATGTGGGGGAGTAGTAGGGGATGTGATGGGCAGCATTGTCTGGTAGAGCTGAAGTCTATGGTTCAGACTATCACTAATATCATATGGACCAGTGTGGTGATTGCGGCGCCCCCTCTGGACATGCCGCTCCTCCTCCTCCCATCATTGCAGGAAGTTCTTACCTCACTGTATGTCTCAGTTTCTTTACTTTTTTTTCCTGTCACACGAGACGTTTCCATAAACTTGTTTTATCTTCAGGGATTTCTGGCAACATAAATGCAAATGAGCCAATTAAACGATGCAATGTAATTATCGTCTTCTAAACGCCTTGAGTCTGCGCTCACACAAAGCGGCTTCTGGAGGAGAGGAGGACAGAGGGGCCAGGAGATGGGGCAGGCAGGGACAACTCTGGTCATCAAGGGGCCCTATTGCAAAACATGAATTGTGGCCCCCAGGCGAGGCAGCAGGGAGCAGGATCTAATATGATTCTAGTAGTTTGGCCCCTAAACTCACCCCTTTGGAGGAGAGTAGGATGTCAGGATCCTGGGATGGTTTAGCCACTGCCCAGAGCGGGGCCACAGCCATAGAGAAGGCTAGAATAGTCTTGTCATTGGCCCTACAGCAGCTGCCTATATGGGAAATACATCCTTGCATGTGACTCTTCAGTGTTTTCCTTTTCCTCCCTAAATCCTGACAAGCCCCAATTCCACTCAAAAGCCACGTTTAGAACATTTTGTTACATCAGAGATGTCCCCACAGTGTTACATTGTATAATAGAGGTCTCTGTGGTGTTACATTGTATCGGTGATGTTTCCATGGTGTTACATTGTATCAGAGATGTCTCCATGATGTTACATAGTTTTGGAGATGTCTCTGTGGTGTTACATTGTATCAGGGATGTCTCCGTGGTGTTACATTGTATCAGAGATGTCTCCATGTTCTTACATAGTATCAGGGATGTCTCTGTGGTGTTACATTGTATCAGGGATGTCTCTGTGGTGTTACATTGTATCAGGGATGTCTCTGTGGTGTTACATTGTATTAGGGATGTCTCTGTGGTGTGTATCAGAGATGTCTCTGTGGTGTTACATAGTATCAGGGATGTCTCCATATTGTTACATTGTATCAGGGATGTCTCAGTGGTGTTACATTGTATCAGGGATGTCTCCGTGGTGTTACATTGTATTGGAGATGTCTCCATGTTGTTACATTGTATCAGGGATGTCTCCATTATTGTTACATTGTTATCAGGGATGTCTCAGTGGTGTTACATTGTATCAGGGATGTCTCCGTGGTGTTACATTGTATCAGGGATGTCTCCGTGGTGTTACATTGTATCAGGGATGTCTCTGTGGTGTTACATAGTATCAGGGATGTCTCCGTGGTGTTACATTGTATTGGAGATGTCTCCATGTTGTTACATTGTATCAGGGATGTCTCCATATTGTTACATTGTATCAGAGATGTCTCTGTGGTGTTACATAGTATCAGGGATGTCTCCATATTGTTACATTGTATCAGGGATGTCTCAGTGGTGTTACATTGTATCAGGGATGTCTCCGTGGTGTTACATTGTATTGGAGATGTCTCCATGTTGTTACATTGTATGAGGGATGTCTCCATTTTGTTACATTGTATCAGGGATGTCTCCGTGGTGTTACATTGTATCAGGGATGTCTCCATATTGTTACATTGTATCAGGGATGTCTCCATAGTGTTACATTGTATCAGGGATGTCTCCATATTGTTACATTGTATCAGGGATGTCTCCGTGGTGTTACATTGTATTGGAGATGTCTCCATGTTGTTACATTGTATCAGAGATGTCTCCATGTTGTTACATTGTATCAGAGATGTCTCCATGTTCTTACATTGTATCAGAGATGTCTCCATGTTCTTACATTGTATCAGGGATGTCTCCATGTTGTTACATTGTATCAGGGATGTCTCTGTGGTGTTACATGTATTGGAGATGTCTCCATGTTGTTACATTGTATCAGGGATGTCTCCATATTGTTACATTGTTCAGGGATGTCTCCGTGGTGTTACATTGTATTGGATATGTCTACATGTTGTTACATTGTATCAGAGATGTCTCCATGTTCTTACATTGTATCAGAGATGTCTCCATGGTCTTACATTGTATCAGGGATATCTCCATGTTGTTACATTGTATCAGGGATGTCTCTGTGATGTTACATTGTATTGGAGATGTCTCCATGTTGTTACATTGTATCAGGGATGTCTCTGTGGTGTTACATAGTATCAGGGATGTCTCCGTGGTGTTACATTGTATTGGAGATGTCTCCATGTTGTTACATTGTATCAGGGATGTCTCTGTGATGTTACATTGTATTGGAGATGTCTCCATGCTGTTACATTGTATCAGGGATGTCTCTGTGGTGTTACATTGTATTGGAGATGTCTACATGTTGTTACATTGTATCAGAGATGTCTCCATGTTGTTACATTGTATCAGGGATGTCTCCATGTTGTTACATTGTATCAGGGATGTCTCTGTGATGTTACATTGTATTGGAGATGTCTTCATGTTGTTACATTGTATCAGAGATGTCTCCATGTTCTTACATTGTATCAGAGATGTCTCCATGTTCTTACATTGTATCAGGGATGTCTCTGTGGTGTTACATAGTATCAGGGATGTCTCCGTGGTGTTACATTGTATTGGAGATGTCTCCATGTTGTTACATTGTATCAGGGATGTCTCCATGTTGTTACATTGTATCAGAGATGTCTCTATATTGTTACATTGTATCAGGGATGTCTCCATATTGTTACATTGTATCAGGGATGTCTCCATATTGTTACATAGTATCAGGGATGTCTCCATAGTGTTACATTAACAATACTGCAGGACGGCGCAGACGGCGCTAATTTATATTCATACTTTCTTGGCTCTCAGCTCAGTCATGTCAGAATCCAGGTATCATCTAAAACCCCAGGGAGGGGCCACAAGCACAGGATCTGTGGAGTTTATGGCGAATATTATGTTAACATCGCTGCCGGCGCCGCACAGCAACATGGAAATACACACGAGAAAGTTTTACCTCCTCATATAAAGTGATAAAAATCCAGAGGAAACTGCAGCACGGATCCCGGAGTCACATGGTGCGGCCGCAGTGAGTTATTCTCTGTCCTGTCTCAGGCCCCATTCACATGACCGCATTTTTGGGCCACCATCGATCCACCTTTTTTCAGATTGGATGCACATCCTCATGTCCATTCCGCAGTCCGTTTTGGGGACAAGAATAGGTATTCTTACAACTGGTCCGCAGACATCATTCGTATTTTTTGCGATCCGTGTTTTGTAGACACAAAATACATACAGTCATGTGAATGCACCCAGACAGTGTGAGGTTAGGGGAGCCTGTCCGGATTTATCACTGTGGTGTCTCCTGCCAGAAGTCAGCCATCCCCCCTTACTCTAGGTGACTCCTCATCTTATGAAATACTTTGTGTGTTTTCCTGATAAGGTGCGTGGTCTTACTCTGCCCATCCCCAGCTGCAGGTTGTCTCCTCTAGGGGGCGATCTGCATCTATCTGCACATGGCGCTATTCATCAGGTCGCCCCCTAGTGGATACAGCAGGCAGCTAAGCTGTCAGATCTGTGTGATTGACACCGGGGACACCACAACCTCAATGCTCCAAATCTGCCGACACCTAATGTGGGAGAGACGGCCATAAGTCAGAGTGGGGGGGGGGGGGGGGGATTGCTCTGGACTCTTCACGGCTGTAATTTTTCGATTGGTTCTTTCTACTCTCCGGGAATAATTTTCGCCTATATATTGGGCTGCCGGTTTATTATGTGACGAGACAGTCCACCTGTAGAGATATCATGAGGCATTCTGTGGAGAAGACTACGCTGCAGAGAACCACTAGCTGAGGCCACCAACCATTCACATCACAGTGAAAACCTCTGTGATTCAGCTACTCATACAGTGTTCTCTGCTACAGAAATGTGGTCATCATCTGGTGCTGCAGTACAATACACTGCTCCTCCATGCGGCACACACCTGTTTTATCTGCTGTACAATACACTGCTCCTCCATGCTGCACACACCTGTTCTATCTGCTGTACAATACACTGCTCCTCCATGCTGCACACACCTGTTCTATCTGCTGTACAATACACTGCTCCTCCATGCTGCACAGACCTGTTCTATCTGCTGTACAATACACTGCTCCTCCATGCTGCACACACCCTGTTCTATCTGCTGTACAATACACTGCTCCTCCTGCTGCACAGACCTGTTATCTGCTGTACAATACACTGCTCCTCCATGTGCACACACTGTTCTATCTGCTGTACAATACACTGCTCCTCCATGCTGCACACACTGTCTATCTGACAATACACTGCTCCCCATGCTGCACAGACCTGTTCTATCTTGTAAAATACACTGCTCCTGTGTTCTACTGCTGTACAAATACACTGCTCCTCCATGGCACAGACCTGTTCTAACTGCTACAATACACTGCTCCTCCATGCTGCACACACTGTTCTACTGCTGACAATACACTGCTCCTCCATGCTGCACAGACCTTTCTATCTGCTGTACAATACACTGCTCCTCCATGCTGCATCCACACAAGCTCCTCCATGCTGCACACACCTGTTCTATCTGCTGTACAATGCTCATTGCTGCACATGTACATACTTGCTACAATACACTGCCCCTCCAGCTGACACCTGTCTAATCTGCTGTACAATACTGCTTCCTCATGCTGCACACACTGCCTATGCTGCTGTAACATTCCATGCTGCACACACCTGTTCTATCTGCTGTACACTGCTCCTCCATGCTGCACACTGTTCTATCTGCTGTACAAACACTGCTCCTCCATGCTGCACTTTCATCTGCTGTACAATACACTGCTCCCCGCACACACTGCTATCTGCTGTACACACCTGCCTGCACACTGTTCTATCTGCTGTACAATACACTTCCCTCCATGCTGCACACCTGTTCTAATATGCTACAAGCTCCTCCATGCTGCACAAACCTGTTCTACTGCTGTACAATACACTGCTCCATGCTGCTCACACCTGTTCTATGTGCTGTACAATACACTGCTCCTCCATGCTGCACACACTGTTTATCTGCTGTACAGTACACTGCTCCTCCATGCTGCACCAGACCTGTTCTATCTGCTATACACTGCTGCTGCACATACCTGTACACTGCTCCTCCATGCTGCACACACCTGCTGCTGTACAATACACTGCTGCTGCACACTGGTCTATGTGCTGCTACAATACACTGCTCCCCAGCTGCACACACCTGTTTCTATCTGCTGTACAATACACTGCTCCTCCATGCTGCACACACCTGTTCTATCTGCTGTACAATACACTGCTCCTCCATGCTGCTCACACCTGTTCTATGTGCTGTACAATACACTGCTCCTCCATGCTGCACACACCTGTTCTATCTGCTGTACAATACACTGCTCCTCCATGCTGCACACACCTGTTCTATCTGCTGTACAATACACTGCTCCTCCATGCTGCACACACCTGTTCTATCTGCTGTACAATACACTGCTCCTCCATGCTGCACACACCTGTTTTATCTGCTGTACAATACACTGCCCTCCATGCTGCACACACCTGTTCTATCTGCTGTACAATACACTGCTCCTCCATGCTGCACACACCTGTTCTATCTGCTGTACAATACACTGCTCTCCTCCATGCTGCACACACCTGTTCTATCTGCTGTACAATACACTGCTCCTCCATGCTGCCACAGACCTGTTCTATCTGCTGTACAATACACTGCTCCTCCATGCTGCACACACCTGTTCTATCTGCTGTACAATACACTGCTCCTCCATGCTGCACAGACCTGTTCTATCTGCTGTACAATACACTGCTCCTCCATGCTGCACACACCTGTTCTATCTGCTGTACAATACACTGCTCCTCCATGCTGCACAGACCTGTTCTATCTGCCTGTACAATACACTGCTCCTCCATGCTGCACAGACCTGTTCTATCTGCTGTACAATACACTGCTCCTCCATGCTGCACACACCTGTTCTATCTGCTGTACAATACACTGCTCCTCCATGCTGCACACACCTGTTCTATCTGCTGTACAATACACTGCCTCCTCCATGCTGCACAGACCTGTTTCTATCTGCTGTACAATACACTGCTCCTCCATGCTGCACACACCTGTTCTATCTGCTGTACAATACACTGCTCCTCCATGCTGCACAGACCTGTTCTATCTGCTGTGTACAATACACTGCTCCTCCATGCTGCACACACCTGTTCTATCTGCTGTACAATACACTGCTCCTCCATGCTGCACACTTGCTCCTCACTGCGTTCTATCTGCTGTACAATACACTGCTCCTCCATGCTGCACACACTGTACGTTCTATCTGCTGTACAATACACTGCTCCTCCATGCTGCACACACCTGTTTTCTATCTGCTGTACAATACACTGCTCCTCCATGCTGCACAGACCTGTTCTATGTGCTGTACAATACACTGCTCCTCCATGCTGCTGCACACACCTGTTCTATCTGCTGTACAATACACTGCTCCTCCATGCTGCACACACTGTTCTATCTGCTGTACAATACACTGCTCCTCCATGCTGCACACACCTGTTCTATCTGCTGTACAATACACTGCTCCTCCATGCTGCACAGACCTGTTCTATCTGCTTTACAATACACTGCTCCTCCATGCTGCACAGACCTGTTCTATCTGCTGTACAATACACTGCTCCTCCATGCTGCACAGACCTGTTCTACCTGCTGTACAATACACTGCTCCTCCATGCTGCACACACCTGTTCTATCTGCTGTACAATACACTGCTCCTCCATGCTGCACACACCTGTTCTATCTGCTGTACAATACACTGCTCCTCCATGCTGCACACACCTGTTCTATCTGCTGTACAATACACTGCTCCTCCATGCTGCACACACCTGTTTTATCTGCTGTACAGTACACTGCTCCTCCATGCTGCACAGACCTGTTCTATCTGCTATACAATACACTGCTCCTCCATGCTGCACAGACCTGTTCTATCTGCTGTACAATACACTGCTCCTCCATGCTGCACACACCTGTTCTATCTGCTGTACAATACACTGCTCCTCCATGCTGCACACACCTGTTCTATGTGCTGTACAATACACTGCTCCTCCATGCGGCACACACCTGTTTTATCTGCTGTACAATACACTGCTCCTCCATGCTGCACACACCTGTTCTATCTGCTGTACAATACACTGCTCCTCCATGCTGCACACAATCTGTTCTATCTCCTGTACAATACACTGCTCCTCCATGCTGCACACACCTGTTCTATGAGCTGTACAATACACTGCTCCTCCATGCTGCACACACCTGTTCTATCTGCTGTACAATACACTGCTCCTCCATGCTGCACACACCTGTTCTATCTGCTGTACAATACACTGCTCCTCCATGCTGCACACACCTGTTCTATCTGCTGTACAATACACTGCCTCCTCCATGCTGCAAACACCTGTTCTATCTGCTGTACAATACACTGCTCCTCCATGCTGCACAGACCTGTTCTATCTGCTGTACAATACACTGCTCCTCCATGCTGCACACACCTGTTCTATCTGCTGTACAATACACTGCTCCTCCCATGCTGCACACACCTGTTCTATCTGCTGTACAACACACTGCTCCTCCATGCTGCACACACCTGTTCTATCTGCTGTACAATACACTGCCCCTCCATGCTGCACACACCTGTTCTATCTGCTGTACAATACACTGCTCCTCCATACTGCACACACCTGTTCTATCTGCTGTACAATACACTGCTCCTCCATGCTGCACAGACCTGTTCTATCTGCTGTACAATACACTGCTCCTCCATGCTGCACACACCTGTTCTATCTGCTGTACAATACACTGCTCCTCCATGCTGCACAGACCTGTTCTATCTGCTGTACAATACACTGCTCCTCCATGCTGCACACACCTGTTCTATCTGCTGTACAATACACTGCTCCTCCATGCTGCACAGACCTGTTCTATCTGCTGTACAATACACTGCTCCTCCATGCTGCACACACCTGTTCTATCTGCTGTACAATACACTGCTCCTCCATGCTGCAGAGACCTGTTCTATCTGCTGTACAATACACTGCTCCTCCATGCTGCACAGACCTGTTCTATCTGCTGTACAATACACTGCCCCTCCATGCTGCACAGACCTGTTCTATCTGCTGTACAATACACTGCTCCTCCATGCTGCACACACCTGTTCTATCTGCTGTACAATACACTGCTCCTCCATACTGCACAGACCTGTTCTATCTGCTGTACAATACACTGCCCCTCCATGCTGCACACACCTGTTCTATCTGCTGTACAATACACTGCTCCTCCATGCTGCACACACCTGTTCTATCTGCTGTACAATACACTGCTCCTCCATGCTGCACACACCTGTTCTATCTGCTGTACAATACACTTCCCCTCCATGCTGCACACACCTGTTCTATCTGCTGTACAATACACTGCTCCTCCATGCTGCACAGACCTGTTCTATCTGCTGTACAATAC
Organism: Rhinella marina; assembly: GCA_900303285.1. Taxonomy (NCBI): domain Eukaryota; kingdom Metazoa; phylum Chordata; class Amphibia; order Anura; family Bufonidae; genus Rhinella; species Rhinella marina. The sequence continues at coordinate 86,976 of ONZH01027976.1, forward strand.
ACTGCTCCTCCATGCTGCACAGACCTGTTCTATCTGCTGTACAATACACTGCTCCTCCATGCTGCTCACACCTGTTCTATGTGCTGTACAATACACTGCTCCTCCATGCTGCACACACCTGTTTTATCTGCTGTACAGTACACTGCTCCTCCATGCTGCACAGACCTGTTCTATCTGCTGTACAATACACTGCTCCTCCATGCTGCACACACCTGTTTTATCTGCTGTACAATACACTGCTCCTCCATGCTGCACACACCTGTTCTATCTGCTGTACAATACACTGCTCCTCCATGCTGCACACACCTGTTCTATCTGCTGTACAATACACTGCTCCTCCATGCTGCACAGACCTGTTCTATCTGCTGTACAATACACTGCTCCTCCATGCTGCACAGACCTGTTTTATCTGCTGTACAATACACTGCTCCTCCATGCTGCACAGACCTGTTCTATCTGCTGTACAATACACTGCTCCTCCATGCTGCTCACACCTGTTCTATGTGCTGTACAATACACTGCTCCTCCATGCTGCACACACCTGTTTTATCTGCTGTACAGTACACTGCTCCTCCATGCTGCACAGACCTGTTCTATCTGCTGTACAATACACTGCTCCTCCATGCTGCACACACCTGTTTTATCTGCCTGTACAATACACTGCCTCCTCCATGCTGCACACACCTGTTCTATCTGCTGTACAATACACTGCTCCTCCATGCTGCACACACCTGTTCTATCTGCTGTACAATACACTGCTCCTCCATGCTGCACACACCTGTTCTATCTGCTGTACAATACACTGCTCCTCCATGCTGCACACATCTGTTCTATCTCCTGTACAATACACTGCTCCTCCATGCTGCACAGACCTGTTCTATCTGCTGTACAATACACTGCCCCTCCATGCTGCACACACCTGTTCTATCTGCTGTACAATACACTGCTCCTCCATGTTGCACACACCTGTTCTATCTGCTGTACAATACACTGCTCCTCCATGCTGCACAGACCTGTTCTATCTGCTGTACAATACACTGCTCCTCCATACTGCACACACCTGTTCTATCTGCTGTACAATACACTGCTCCTCCATGCTGCACACACCTGTTCTATCTGCTGTACAATACACTGCTCCTCCATGCTGCACACACCTGTTCTATCTGCTGTACAATACACTGCTCCTCCATGCTGCACACACCTGTTCTATCTGCTGTACAATACACTGCTCCTCCATGCTGCACACACCTGTTCTATCTGCTGTACAATACACTGCTCCTCCATGCTGCACACACCTATTCTATCTGCTGTACAATACACTGCTCCTCCATGCTGCACACACCTGTTCTATCTGCTGTACAATACACTTCCCCTCCATGCTGCACACACCTGTTCTATCTGCTGTACAATACACTGCTCCTCCATGCTGCACAGACCTGTTCTATCTGCTGTACAATACACTGCTCCTCCATGCTGCACAGACCTGTTCTATCTGCTGTACAATACACTGCTCCTCCATGCTGCTCACACCTGTTCTATGTGCTGTACAATACACTGCTCCTCCATGCTGCACACACCTGTTTTATCTGCTGTACAGTACACTGCTCCTCCATGCTGCACAGACCTGTTCTATCTGCTGTACAATACACTGCTCCTCCATGCTGCACAGACCTGTTTTATCTGCTGTACAATACACTGCTCCTCCATGCTGCACAGACCTGTTCTATCTGCTGTACAATACACTGCTCCTCCATGCTGCTCACACCTGTTCTATGTGCTGTACAATACACTGCTCCTCCATGCTGCACACACCTGTTCTATCTGCTGTACAATACACTGCTCCTCCATGCTGCTCACACCTGTTCTATGTGCTGTACAATACACTGCTCCTCCATGCTGCACAGACCTGTTCTATCTGCTGTACAATACACTGCTCCTCCATGCTGCACACACCTGTTTTATCTGCTGTACAATACACTGCTCCTCCATGCTGCACACACCTGTTCTATCTGCTGTACAATACACTGCTCCTCCATGCTGCACACACCTGTTCTATCTGCTGTACAATACACTGCTCCTCCATGCTGCACACACCTGTTCTATCTGCTGTACAATACACTGCTCCTCCATGCTGCACACATCTGTTCTATCTCCTGTACAATACACTGCTCCTCCATGCTGCACAGACCTGTTCTATCTGCTGTACAATACACTGCCCCTCCATGCTGCACACACCTGTTCTATCTGCTGTACAATACACTGCTCCTCCATGTTGCACACACCTGTTCTATCTGCTGTACAATACACTGCTCCTCCATGCTGCACAGACCTGTTCTATCTGCTGTACAATACACTGCTCCTCCATACTGCACACACCTGTTCTATCTGCTGTACAATACACTGCTCCTCCATGCTGCACACACCTGTTCTATCTGCTGTACAATACACTGCTCCTCCATGCTGCACAGACCTGTTCTATCTGCTGTACAATACACTGCTCCTCCATGCTGCTCAAACCTGTTCTATCTGCTGTACAATACACTGCTCCTCCATGCTGCACACACCTGTTCTATCTGCTGTACAATACACTGCTCCTCCATGCTGCACAGACCTGTTCTATCTGCTGTACAATACACTGCTCCTCCATGCTGCACACTCCTGTTCTATCTGCTGTACAATACACTGCTCCTCCATGCTGCACACACCTCTTCTATCTGCTGTACAATATGCTGTATCTGCATGTCTACCTGGATGACTGAACGTGAAGACCTGACCCTGGGGACCCCGCAGTCCGGCTCCAGTTTAGGGTGCATCTTGTGATATAATCTGAAGTGAATTTATTTAATGTCACTAATGTCTCTTGATTAAATTGTAATCAACCTCCGCTGGAAGAGTTGTGTCTGCTGCGGGTGGCTTCTATTAAAGGACACAACATTAGGCCACACAGAGAAATTGTGTGAATCCATCGTCTGCCATGTCTTAAAGGGTCAATACAGTCTCTGTGAATACAGCTTCTTCATTGTGTGATAACAGACTTTGTGTTTTAATTCTTTACAACTGTGTTTGCTGTCAGTGAATATAAGGTTTCATTATTTACATTCTAAATATGAAAACCCTTAACACCTGGTCCTGCTCTCACAACTGGTTTGTTACATTGTATCAGTGCAGGCAGTAATCTGTGAGCTACATACAGCAGCACAAATCGCTCTCCTGTCATGAATCCTGCACTGATACATTGTAACATGGTTCCAGAGAGCTAATCTGCTGAAGGGGTGATAGTTTGGGGGTGGTGGGGTTTCACTACTGATCAGTATTTTATATATCTCATATTTTTGGGCCTTACAGATGTTACATTTCTTAACATCTCGAGGGGCTGTAATGACCCCCAGGACACCCCTCATACACTGACACAACCCTCTAAAGGGGTCTGCGATCCTAATACAGTCACAGGTGACATTTACAGAAATGAGAATAGATGAGACCTAAGAAGCCTAAATGGAGTCAAAAGCAGCATAGGCTGCTGACACCCCGAATCCCCTGTAAATAATCCCCGTCCGATGGCCTGGACTGAATTCTGTCAGGAATCTCCAGCAGTGGCCATTAACTCCATAACTGCCAGTAGGGCTTTTTATCATTTATACATCATTGTAGAGAATTGACCGGGCTAGAATGAAGAGGCGGATTAGACTGAGGACTGTCCAGAATGGCTGACTGCTGCCTCCCTCTGGTGGTCACACAGTGGTACTGCGGTAAATAAATTACTACAGGTTATAGCATAGCATGTACTGAGATGTTATAGTCACTTTGCAGCCATCACATAAAAGCCCAAAGAGGCGTGGACTCCACAAGAACTCTGAAGGCGTCCTGTGGTAGCTGGCACCAAGATGTATGCATATACAGAAGTGAGAAATCAAGCGAAAGAAGATGCCAGGAGCTTCACGCGTTCATTGTCCTTCATGAGATGGTTGTAGACAGCCATGAATGCATCACCAGGGCAGACTCTGTACAGACGCTGAACAAGCAGGGAATGCTGGACGATTTTGGCTCTGAAGCTTCAGAATTGTAAGAACAGCTCTGGAATATCACTGGCCCATCACAGAAAGTATCTGCCCCCCGACCAGGAAAGTTATATAAACTAATATAAGGAGACAATGCCGTGTTCTCCTCGTGAAATCATCAGCAAACAAACAACCTGCGCTGGAGGGAAGCGCTTAATGCAGCCACAAGGCTGAAACCCGAAGCTCAATCAAAAACCTAATTAAATCTAATTCAAATTAATTCAAACCGTCATAAAACATAAGTGAAAAATGGCGGACAGGGAAGGGGGGGGGGGGCTGCCAGATTTACGCCCTGGACTCGGGTCATTACTCTTTATACATGCAGAGATGGGTTTTCTTTTTAGGACTCAAACAATTCTGTGTTATGTGTCTGACGATTTATTTGTGAAATTATCAGCGCTGCGCGCTGGTGAGAAGGAGGAATCCTGACCTTCTCCTGTCTGTGGTCTCCACATGCCCCCATAGATGTCACAGAGTCTCAGTGGAGGTGAAGAGAAGCGACCTATACATTGTCACCTAATTATATTGTCACTGTTACATTGTTACATCCTGTCTTATACTCCAGTCACATCCAGAGCTGCAATCACTGCGCCACTGATTGCCATATAGTGGTTCATTCACACTTCACTGCTAGATGTGAGCTCAGCTCTGATTCTAGTGTTCCAAACCAATGAAGTTATCTATATACTCACTTCTATATCACTGACATATTCCACAGCGCTGTACAGACATTCTCATCACTTATATATCACTGACATATTCCACAGCTCTGTACAGACATTCTCATCACTTATATATCACTGACATATTCCACAGCGCTGTACAGACATTCTGATCACTTCTATATCCCTGACATATTCCACAGCTCTGTACGGACATTCTCATCACTTCTATATCACTGACATATTCCACAGCTCTGTACAGACATTCTCATCACTTCTATATCACTGACATATTCCACAGCTCTGTACAGACATTCTCATCACTTCTATATCACTGACATATTCCACAGCGCTGTACAGACATTCTCATCACTTCTATATCACTGACATATTCCACAGCGCTGTACAGACATTCTCATCACTTATATATCACTGACATATTCCACAGCTCTGTACAGACATTCTCATCGCTTCTATATCACTGACATATTCCACAGCGCTGTACAGGGATTCTCATCACTTCTATATCACTGACATATTCCACAGCGCTGTACAGACATTCTCATCACTTCTATATCACTGACATATTCCACAGCGCTGTAAAGGGATTCTCATCACTTCTATATCACTGACATATTCCACAGCGCTGTACAGACATTCTCATCACTTATATATCATTGACATATACCACAGCACTGTACAGACATTCTCATCACTTCTATATCACTGACATATTCCACAGCGCTGTACCGACATTGTCATCACTTCTATATCACTGACATATTCCACAGCACTGTACAGACATTCTCATCACTTCTATATCACTGACATATTCCACAACGCTGTACAGACATTCTCATCACTTCTATATCACTGACATATTCCACAGCGCTGTACAGACATTCTCATCACTTCTATATCACTGACATATTCCACAACGCTGTACAGACATTCTCATCACTTATATATCACAGAGCTGTACAGATATTCTCATCACTTCTATATCACTGACATATTCCACAGCGCTGTACACACATTCTGATCACTTACATATCACTGACATATTCCACAGCTCTGTACAGACATTCTCATCCCTTATATATCACTGACATATTCCACAGGGCTGTACAGACATTCTGATCACTTCTATATCACTGACATATTCCACAGCACTGTACAGACATTCTCATCACTTATATATCACTGACATATTCCACAGGGCTGTACAGACATTCTGATCACTTCTATATCACTGACATATTCCACAGCTCTGTACAGACATTCTCATCACTTATATATCACTGACATATTCCACAGCGCTGTACAGACATTCTGATCACTTCTATATCACTGACATATTCCACAGCACTGTACAGACATTCTCATCACTTCTATATCACTGACATATTCCACAGCACTGTACAGACATTCTCATCACTTATATATCACTGACATATTCCACAGGGCTGTACAGACATTCTGATCACTTCTATATCACTGACATATTCCACAGCTCTGTACAGACATTCTCATCACTTATATATCACTGACATATTCCACAGCGCTGTACAGACATTCTGATCACTTCTATGTCACTGACATATTCCACAGCACTGTACAGACATTCTCATCACTTATATATCACTGACATATTCCACAGGGCTGTACAGACATTCTGATCACTTCTATATCACTGACATATTCCACAGCTCTGTACAGACATTCTCATCACTTATATATCACTGACATATTCCACAGCGCTGTACAGACATTCTGATCACTTCTATATCACTGACATATCCCACAGCTCTGTACAGACATTCTCATCACTTATATATCACTGACATATTCCACAGCGCTGTACAGACATTCTCATCACTTCTATATCACTGACATGGGGAGTATTTCTTCTGATGTAAGCAATGCAACCACAGGGTGGACCCTAAACTTCAGATTATGCTCTTCTGGATATTTTATGTTGATGATCAATCTGTGTGTCCAGGCACCAGAAGAAAACTCCTAAACACAAGGCTATGGAGGCTCAAAGGTCCTTTTACAATAGAAATCCTCCAAAGACTTTAGCTCTGCACTTCCTCTTTTCTGGCCTGGCCCTTTCTGGCATCTAATCCAGGGCTAGCTCCTCTGTTAGCTATCCCATTTCACATCTGCTCTGTCTGCTCGCTATGCTTAAACTGACTTGTTTCTGGAATGTTCCTCCTCTCTATATAGAAAGGCTGACTAGTGTCTAGTGGTGGCTGCTAATATGGCTTATTAATACCTTGTGTACACTTATACAGACATGCCTTTATTATGCTAAAATATATTTTAACCTCTTTTTCTCTGCAGTGGGACGCTACACATGCTGATATGCAATAATAAGAGATGAAGCTGTGTCTCTGCATGATTATGTAATTTTTTGTGGCAACCCTTGTGAGAGCAGAGAAGGGAGTCATACTGGTTATTGCTCAAATAAGTAAACATCAGCTAAAGGCCAACCCTCTTATTATTGGACATAGAACACATGGAGACTGAGCTGTCCGGGTGCTGAAATCCTCACATGCGGCTAAAATTGCCAGTAAACCTTCAAGTGACAGCTCATAATAGTACCAGAGCGTTATAAGAGGAGCTGATATCAGTCACATATAATGTAATGTCTGTGGAGGTTATATCAGTACTGGAGCGTTATAAGAGGAGCGGCTGATATCAGTCACATATAATGTAATGTCTGTGGAGGTTATATCAGTACTGGATCGTTATAAGAGGAGCGGCTGATATCAGTCACATAGGATGTAATATCTCTGGAGGTTATATCAGTACTGGAGCGTTATAAGAAGAGCGGCTGATATCAGTCACATATGATGTAATGTCTCTGGAGGTTATATCAGTACTGGATCGTTATAAGAGGAGCGGCTGATATCAGTCACATATGATGTAATGTCTCTGAAGGTTATATCAGTACTGGAGCGTTATAAGAGGAGCGGCTGATATCAGTCACATATGATGTAATGTCTCTGGAGGTTCCCCATAATGTCGAGGTACTGGAGCGTTATAAGAGGAGCGGCTGATATCAGTCACATATGATGTAATGTCTGTGGAGGTTATATCAGTACTGGAGCGTTATAAGAGGAGCGGCTGATATCAGTCACATATGATGTAATGTCTCTGGAGGTTATATCAATACTGGAGCGTTATAAGAGGAGCGGTTGATATCAGTCACATATGATGTAATGTCTCTGGAGGTTATATCAGCACTGGAGCGTTATAAGAGGAGCGGCTGATATCAGTCACATATAATGTAATGTCTGTGGAGGTTATATCAGCACTGGAGCGTTATAAGAGGAGCGGGCTGATATCAGTCACATATGATGTAATGTCTCTGGAGGTTATGTCAGTACTGGAGCGTTATAAGAGGAGCGGCTGATATCAGTCACATATGATGTAATGTCTGGAGGTTATATCAGTACTGGAGCGTTATAAGAGGAGAACCTGATATCAGTCACATATGATGTAATGTCTCTGGAGGTTATATCAGTGCTGGAGCGTTATAAGAGGAGCGGCTGATATCAGTCACATATGATGTAATGTCTGGAGGTTATATCAGTACTGGAGCGTTATAAGAGGAGCGGCTGATATCAGTCACATATGATGTAATGTCTGGAGGTTATATCAGTACTGGAGCGTTATAAGAGGAGCGGCTGATATCAGTCACATATGATGTAATGTCTCTGGAGGTTATATCAGTACTGGAGCGTTATAAGAGGAGCGGCTGATATCAGTCACATATGATGTAATGTCTGGAGGTTATATCAGTACTGGAGCGTTATAAGAGGAGCGGCTGATATCAGTCACATATGATGTAATGTCTCTGGAGGTTATATCAGTACTGGAGCGTTATAAGAGGAGCGGCTGATATCAGTCACATATGATGTAATGTCTGGAGGTTATATCAGTACTGGAGCGTTATAAGAGGAGCGGCTGATATCAGTCACATATGATGTAATGTCTCTGGAGGTTATATCCGCACTGGAGCGTTATAAGAGGAGCGGCTGATATCAGTCACAGATGATGTAATGTCTGTGGAGGTTATATCAGTACTGGAGCGTTATAAGAGGAGCGGCTGATATCAGTCACATATGATGTAATGTCTCTGGAGGTTATATCAATACTGGAGCGTTATAAGAGGAGCGGTTGATATCAGTCACATATGATGTAATGTCTCTGGAGGTTATATCAGCACTGGAGCGTTATAAGAGGAGCGGCTGATATCAGTCACATATAATGTAATGTCTGTGGAGGTTATATCAGCACTGGAGCGTTATAAGAGGAGCGGCTGATATCAGTCACATATGATGTAATGTCTCTGGAGGTTATGTCAGTACTGGAGCGTTATAAGAGGAGCGGCTGATATCAGTCACATATGATGTAATGTCTGGAGGTTATATCAGTACTGGAGCGTTATAAGAGGAGAACCTGATATCAGTCACATATGATGTAATGTCTCTGGAGGTTATATCAGTGCTGGAGCGTTATAAGAGGAGCGGCTGATATCAGTCACATATGATGTAATGTCTGGAGGTTATATCAGTACTGGAGCGTTATAAGAGGAGCGGCTGATATCAGTCACATATGATGTAATGTCTGGAGGTTATATCAGTACTGGAGCGTTATAAGAGGAGCGGCTGATATCAGTCACATATGATGTAATGTCTCTGGAGGTTATATCAGTACTGGAGCGTTATAAGAGGAGCGGCTGATATCAGTCACATATGATGTAATGTCTGGAGGTTATATCAGTACTGGAGCGTTATAAGAGGAGCGGCTGATATCAGTCACATATGATGTAATGTCTCTGGAGGTTATATCAGTACTGGAGCGTTATAAGAGGAGCGGCTGATATCAGTCACATATGATGTAATGTCTGGAGGTTATATCAGTACTGGAGCGTTATAAGAGGAGCGGCTGATATCAGTCACATATGATGTAATGTCTCTGGAGGTTATATCCGCACTGGAGCGTTATAAGAGGAGCGGCTGATATCAGTCACAGATGATGTAATGTCTCTGGAGGTTATATCAGTACTGGAGCGTTATAAGAGAAGCAGCTGATATCAGTCACATATGATGTAATGTCTCTGGAGGTTATATCAGTACTGGAGCGTTATAAGAGGAGCGGCTGATATCAGTCACATATGATGTAATGTCTCTGGAGGTTATATCAGTACTGGAGCGTTATAAGAGGAGCGGCTGATATCAGTCACATATGATGTAATGTATGGAGGTTATATCAGTACTGGAGTGTTATAAGAGGAGCGGCTGATATCAGTCACATATGATGTAATGTCTCTGGAGGTTATATCAGTACTGGAGCGTTATAAGAGGAGCGGCTGATATCAGTCACATATGATGTAATGTCTCTGGAGGTTATATCAGTACTGGAGTGTTATAAGAGGAGCGGCTGATATCAGTCACATATGATGTAATGTCTCTGGAGGTTATATCAGTACTGGAGCGTTATAAGAGGAGCGGCTGATATCAGTCACATATGATGTAATGTCTCTGGAGGTTATATCAGTACTGGAGCGTTATAAGAGGAGCGGATGATATCAGTCACATATGATGTAATGTCTCTGGAGGTTATATCAGTACTGGAGCGTTATAAGAGGAGCGGCTGATATCAGTCACATATGATGTAATGTCTCTGGAGGTTATATCAGTACTGGAGCGTTATAAGAGGAGCGGCTGATATCAGTCACATATGATGTAATGTCTCTGGAGGTTATATCAGTACTGGAGCGTTATAAGAGGAGCGGCTGATATCAGTCACATATGATGTAATGTCTCTGGAGGTTATATCAGTACTGGAGCGTTATAAGAGGAGCGGCTGATATCAGTCACATATGATGTAATGTCTGGAGGTTATATCAGTACTGGAGTGTTATAAGAGGAGCGGCTGATATCAGTCACATATGATGTAATGTATGGAGGTTATATCAGTACTGGAGTGTTATAAGAGGAGCGGCTGATATCAGTCACATATGATGTAATGTCTCTGGAGGTTATATCAGTACTGGAGTGTTATAAGAGGAGCGGCTGATATCAATCACATATGATGTAATGTCTCTGGAGGTTATATCAGTACTGGAGCGTTATAAGAGGAGCGGCTGATATCAGTCACATATGATGTAATGTCTCTGGAGGTTATATCAGTACTGGAGCGTTATAAGAGGAGCGGCTGATATCAGTCACATATGATGTAATGTCTCTGGAGGTTATATCAGTACTGGAGCATTATAAGAGGAGTGGCTGATATCAGTCACATATGATGTAATGTCTCTGGAGGTTATATCCGCACTGGAGCGTTATAAGAGGAGCGGATGATATCAGTCACAGATGATGTAATGTCTCTGGAGGTTATATCAGTACTGGAGCGTTATAAGAGAAGCAGCTGATATCAGTCACATATGATGTAATGTCTCTGGAGGTTATATCAGTGCTGGAGCGTTATAAGAGGAGCGGCTGATATCAGTCACAGATGATGTAATGACTCTGGAGGTTATATCAGTACTGGAGCGTTATAAGAGGAGCGGATGATATCAGTCACAGATGATGTAATGACTCTGGAGGTTATATCAGTACTGGAGCGTTATAAGAGGAGCGGATGATATCAGTCACAGATGATGTAATGTCTCTGGAGGTTATATCAGTACTGGAGCGTTATAAGAGAGCAGCTGATATCAGTCACATATGATGTAATGTCTCTGGAGGTTATATCAGTACTGGAGCGTTATAAGAGGAGCGGCTGATATCAGTCACATATGATGTAATGTCTCTGGAGGTTATATCAGTGCTGGAGCGTTATAAGAGGAGCGGCTGATATCAGTCACAGATGATGTAATGACTCTGGAGGTTATATCAGTACTGGAGCGTTATAAGAGGAGCGGCTGATATCAGTCACATATGATGTAATGTCTCTGGAGGTTATATCAGTACTGGAGCGTTATAAGAGGAGCGTCTGATATCAGTCACATATGATGTAATGTCTCTGGAGGTTATATCAGTACTGGAGTGTTATAAGAGGAGCGTCTGATATCAGTCACATATGATGTAATGTCTCTGGAGGTTATATCAGTACTGGAGCGTTATAAGAGGAGCGGCTGATATCAGTCACATATGATGTAATGTCTCTGGAGGTTATATCAGTACTGGAGTGTTATAAGAGGAGCGGCTGATATCAGTCACATATGATGTAATGTCTCTGGAGGTTATATCAGTACTGGAGCGTTATAAGAGGAGCGGCTGATATCAGTCACATATGATGTAATGTCTCTGGAGGTTATATCAGTACTGGAGCGTTATAAGAGGAGCGGCTGATATCAGTCACATATGATGTAATGTCTCTGGAGGTTATATCAGTACTGGAGCGTTATAAGAGGAGCGCTGATATCAGTCACATATGATGTAATGTTCTGGAGGTTATATCAGTACTGGAGCGTTATAAGAGGAGCGGCTGATATCAGTCACATATGATGTAATGTCTCTGGAGGTTATATCAGTACTGGAGCGTTATAAGAGGAGCGGCTGATATCAGTCACATATGATGTAATGTCTCTGGAGGTTATATCAGTACTGGAGCGTTATAAGAGGAGCGGCTGATATCAGTCACATATGATGTAATGTCTCTGGAGGTTATATCAGTACTGGAGCGTTATAAGAGGAGCGGCTGATATCAGTCACATATGATGTAATGTCTCTGGAGGTTATATCAGTACTGGAGCGTTATAAGAGGAGCGGCTGATATCAGTCACATATGATGTAATGTCTCTGGAGGTTATATCAGTACTGGAGCGTTATAAGAGGAGCGGCTGATATCAGTCACATATGATGTAATGTCTCTGGAGGTTATATCAGTACTGGAGCGTTATAAGAGGAGCGGCTGATATCAGTCACATATGATGTAATGTCTCTGGAGGTTATATCAGTACTGGAGCGTTATAAGAGGAGCGGCTGATATCAGTCACATATGATGTAATGTCTCTGGAGGTTATATCAGTACTGGAGCGTTATAAGAGGAGCGGCTGATATCAGTCACATATGATGTAATGTCTCTGGAGGTTATATCAGTACTGGAGCGTTATAAGAGGAGCGGCTGATATCAGTCACATATGATGTAATGTCTCTGGAGGTTATATCAGTACTGGAGCGTTATAAGAGGAGCGGCTGATATCAGTCACATATGATGTAATGTCTCTGGAGGTTATATCAGTACTGGAGCGTTATAAGAGGAGCGGCTGATATCAGTCACATATGATGTAATGTCTCTGGAGGTTATATCAGTACTGGAGCGTTATAAGAGGAGCGGCTGATATCAGTCACATATGATGTAATGTCTCTGGAGGTTATATCAGTACTGGAGCGTTATAAGAGGAGCGGCTGATATCAGTCACATATGATGTAATGTCTCTGGAGGTTATATCAGTACTGGAGCGTTATAAGAGGAGGGGCTGATATCAGTCACATATGATGTAATGTCTCTGGAGGTTATATCAGTACTGGAGCGTTATAAGAGGAGCGGCTGATATCAGTCACATATGATGTAATGTCTCTGGAGGTTATATCAGTACTGGAGCGTTATAAGAGGAGCGGCTGATATCAGTCACATATGATGTAATGTCTCTGGAGGTTATATCAGTACTGGAGCGTTATAAGAGGAGCGGCTGATATCAGTCACATATGATGTAATGTCTCTGGAGGTTATATCAGTACTGGAGCGTTATAAGAGGAGCGGCTGATATCAGTCACATATGATGTAATGTCTCTGGAGGTTATATCAGTACTGGAGCGTTATAAGAGGAGCGGCTGATATCAGTCACATATGATGTAATGTCTCTGGAGGTTATATCAGTACTGGAGCGTTATAAGAGGAGCGGCTGATATCAGTCACATATGATGTAATGTCTCTGGAGGTTATATCAGTACTGGAGCGTTATAAGAGGAGCGGCTGATATCAGTCACATATGATGTAATGTCTCTGGAGGTTATATCAGTACTGGAGCGTTATAAGAGGAGCGGCTGATATCAGTCACATATGATGTAATGTCTTGGAGGTTATATCAGTACTGGAGCGTTATAAGAGGAGCGGCTGATATCAGTCACAGATGATGTAATGTCTCTGGAGGTTATATCAGTACTGGAGCGTTATAAGAGGAGCGGCTGATATCAGTCACATATGATGTAATGTCTCTGGAGGTTATATCAGTACTGGAGCGTTATAAGAGGAGCGGCTGATATCAGTCACATATGATGTAATGTCTCTGGAGGTTATATCAGTACTGGAGCGTTATAAGAGGAGCGGCTGATATCAGTCACATATGATGTAATGTCTCTGGAGGTTATATCAGTACTGGAGCGTTATAAGAGGAGCTGCTGATATCAGTCACATATGATGTAATGTCTCTGGAGGTTATATCAGTACTGGAGCGTTATAAGAGGAGCTGCTGATATCAGTCACATATGATGTAATGTCTCTGGAGGTTATATCAGCACTGGAGTGTTATAAGAGGAGCGGCTGATATCAGTCACATATGATGTAATGTCTCTGGAGGTTATAATATTAGAGGGGGGGGTTCTACATTTCCTGTCACTCATCCATTGAATTACTCTAAAGTCAATTAAGTCCCCTAATAAGACAATGAAGAGCTGTGTGATGGTGTAGTGCGGAGGACGTTAATTATCCCCCCGCCACAGAAACGATCATCGCACTTGTACAGATAAGACGCCTTTGAATATGGAAATCTGTGAAATGGAGATTTATTGGAGTTAAGCAAATCCTTCTGTTTATTAGACAACAAAAGAAAAAAAGCTGAATAACAACACACAACAATGTAACCGCATCACTGATGTAAGGATCCCTGCATGTAACCGCATCACTGATGTAAGGATCACTGCATGTAACCGCATCACTGATGTAAGGATCCCTGCATGTAACCGCATCACTGATGTATGGATCACTGCATGTAACTGGATCACTGATGTAAGGATCACTGCATGTAACTGGATCACTGATGTAAGGATCACTGCATGTAACTGGATCACTGATGTATGGATCACTGCATGTAACCGCATCACTGATGTGTGGATCACTGCATGTAACCAGATCACTGATGTAAGGATCACTGCATGTAACTGGATCACTGATGTATGGATCACTGCATGTAACCGCATCACTGATGTGTGGATCACTGCATGTAACCAGATCACTGATGTAAGGATCACTGCATGTAACCAGATCACTGATGTAAGGATCACTGCATGTAACTGGATCACTGATGTAAGGATCACTGCATGTAACCAGATCACTGATGTAAGGATCACTGCATGTAACCAGATCACTGATGTAAGGATCACTGCATGTAACCAGATCACTGATGTGTGGATCCCTGCATGTAACCGGATCACTGATGTAAGGATCACTGCATATAACTGGTTCACTGATGTAAGGATCACTGCATGTAACCAGATCACTGATGTAAGGATCACTGCATGTAACCAGATCACTGATGTAAGGATCCCTGCATGTAACCGGATCACTGATGTATGGATTACTGCATGTAACCAGATCACTGATGTAAGGATC